>ML663573.1:4218535-4262751 GCA_007570785.1 Antilocapra americana
GGGGGTGTGTGTGTGTGTGACTCCAAAGTGAAAGTCGCTCAGTGTGTGTGTGTGTGTGTGTCTCTGTGACTCCAAAGTGAAAGTCGCTCAGTCGTGTCCGACTCTTTGCGACCCCCATGGGCTACACAATCCCTGGAATTTTCCAGGCCAGAATACTGGAGTGGGTAGCCCCGTTCCCTTCTCCCGGGAATCTTCCCAACCCAGGGATCGAACCCAGGTCTCCCGCATTGCGGGCGGATTCTTTACCAGCTGAGCCACAGGGAAGCTCCGCCTGGCGCGTGGGCGGGCCTAAAAGCGCCTCTGTGAAGGGACGCGGGATAGCCCGTTGCTAACGGCAAAACTGTTGATTGCTAACCATTCTCTTATGGTGGATGTTTTTAGAACCTCAGCACAGCAGGTGTGGAATGGCAGGTTTCTAACTTCTCTTAGCCTTATCGTTATTTAAAAAAAAAATCTGTTAAATGAACCTAGTGTCAGCTTTAAAATTGTGGCACTGAGAGAGGTCGTCTGGTGTGTAAATCCAGAACGTAGTTCAAGTGCGTGGTATGTGGTAAAGCCGCCATCAAAGGTGGCCGTTACTGCTATAATTACTTGCAGGTGATTGCGGCCCAGGGGGTTAAAAAACATCAGCATAACTTGTTAGAGAGCCAGAGTAGAACCCAACTCCTGTACTTTCAGAATGAGAAAAGCCGCTTTGTTTAGCGCTTTAGGTTTTCCGAAGCGGTTTTCTTGTATGTATCAAATACTTGGTTATACCAACTTTCTAAAGATTTTGTTTCCTCCGCCCTAAACAGAGGCTAGATAAATAATCCTATTTTTGAAAGTCTAGACTCTTGACTCAGAGCCCTTGTTTTCCGCAATAAGAGATAAGTGTTCATTCACAGGTTATATTCATTGTTTTACTTACTCCTCACAACAGTCCTATGTGGTGAGACTATCATCCTTATTTTGTTGTTGTTTCAGTCGATGAGGCATGTCCGATTCTTCTGTGACCCCATGGACTGTGACCCTCCAGGATCCTCTGTCCATGAGATTCTCCAGGCAAGAATACTGGAGTGGGTTGCCATTTCCTTCTCCAGAGGATCTTCCTGACCCAGGAATCCAACCTACCTCTCCTGTATTGGCAGGTGGATTCTTTGCCACTGAGCCAACCCATACTTATTATCCTTACTGTGAAGAGATAGAGGGAGATGAGGTTATTTGACTTAGAAGACTTTAACCTGAGTTCTTCTCTGAGTTCCAATTCTGGCCACACCCCTCAAGTATTAGATTATTTTAAAGTTAATTAATGTATGTTAATTTTAATTTTTATAATGCTATTTAATATATAGATTCTGAATCTTGAGTATAAATGTGTTTATCATTTTCATATGACTATTTAAAACACAACTTAGTAAATACATATCTATAGCTACAAAACCAAAACAAATGATGAGTGATGTTACATTACTGGTCTTAATGCAGGCTGACAGGATTCTTTTATTTTTTAAGTTCAGCTTACCAAATGTTATAGTGTGTCATGTAATGATTGAATTTTCTCATCAGTTTTCTGTATCCAAAATACCAGCAAATCTTCATTCAGGGCTTTTGCCATTGTGGCTTGCCTTTCTCTTGGAATAACATGAAAGCTATACTTTAAGTCAGCCTGTGGCTGTTTTCATTAGCTTAGAAACGAAGATCAAATTACTTGGCAGTAATTCTGGCATATTTCATTGAATACACTAAAGCCTTTGACTATATGGATCACAACAAACTGTGGAAAATTCTTCAAGATATGGGAATACCAGACAACTTACCTGTCTCCTGAGAAACCTGTATGTAGGACAAGAAGCAGCAGTTAGAACCAAACAGAACGACAGACTGGTTCAAAATTGGGAAAGAAGTACGTCAAGGCTGTATATTGTCACTCTGTTTGCTTAACTTATGTGCAGAATACATTCTTGAGAAATGCTGGGCTGGATGACTCACAAGCTGGGATCAAGATTGCTGGGAGAAGCATCAACAACCTCAGATAGACAGATGACATTACTCTGATGGCAGAAAGCGAAGAGGAACTAAAGTGCCTCTTGGGTGAAGGTGAAAGAGAAAAGTGAAAAAGCTGGCTTAAAACTCAACATTCAAAAAACTAAGATCATGGCATCTGATCCCATCACTTCATGGCAAATAGATGGCGGAAAAGTGGAAGCAGTGACAGATTTTATTGAGTTCCAAAATCACTGCAGACAGTAACTGCAGTCAGTACGTTAAAAGACACTTGCTCCTTGGAAGAACAGCTATGACAAAGCTGGACAGTGTATTAAAAAGCAGAGACATCACTTTGCTGACAAAGGTCTGTATAGTCAAAGCTATGGTTTTTCCAGTAGTCATGTATGGGTGTGAGAATTGGACCATGAAGAGAGCTGCGCCCTGAAGAATTGATGCTTTCAAATTGTGGTGCTGGGGAAGACCTTTGAGAGTCCCTTGGACAGCAAGGAGATCAAACCGGTCAACTCTAAAGAAAACCCTGAATATTCACTGCAAGGACTGATGCTGAAGGTAAACCCTGAATATTCCCTGGAAGGACTGATGCTAAAGCTGAAGCTCCAATACTTTGGCCACCTGGTGTGCAGAGCCGATTCATTGGAAGGGACCCTGATGCAGGGGAAGACTGAGGGCAAGAGGAGAAAGGGGTGACAGAGGATGAGATGGTTGGATGGCATGATCTACTCAATGGATATGAGTTTGAGCAAGCTCCAGGAGATAGCAAAGGACAGAGAAGCCTGGCGTGCTGCAGTTCATGGGGTTGCAAAGAGTCAGACACCACCTAGCGACTGAACAACAACAGTGCTGTCATGAGTGTATGTATGTGTGTGCAGTTAGAGTATTCAGATGCTTCAGAGTATGCTCGCATGAACTTTTTAAAAGATTAACCCCAACATAAAAAATAAAAATTCAAAAGCAAAAGCGCAGTTACATGGAGAATTGGTGGATTCTTAAGAAATTGTCCCACATCCAAATATGAGCATTATTGTCTTATGCCATGCTGTCTTCAGTAATTAATATTTTACAGTGGATGATCTTTTATTCTCAAAACAGAGACTTCAGTTAATTTTGATTTCAGTTCTGTGCTGGGAGTTTACAAAGATATTCAGTATATACTGCTGCAGTGCTAGCAAGGGCACAGTTGAGTCCCGAACTCCAGTCTTCCGACTCTGCAAGTCTCTCAAGGGAATGGCTACTCACTCCAGTATTCTTGCCTGGAGAATCCCATGGACAGCAGAGCCTAGCAGGCCAAAGTCCATAGGGCCGTGAAGAGTTGGACACGACTGAAATGACTTAGCATGCATGCATACATGTGTTAAATAGCTGTTGAACTGAATTTTTAAAATTCCACCTTAAGAGACTTTTTCAAGTTTTTAAAAGTTATTGAGATCTAATTTTTATAACCATAAATATCTGATCCTCAGTCTTTTAATTTTCAGAAAATTATGCATAACTCCCTGCAAAGCCTGTGAAATCAGCAGGGGGTGTTTTAGTAGTGTATTTCACATATTAATGCAAACAGTTTTTGCATTAAAAAAGAAGTATGCAGTTTCATCAGTTTTGAAGCTTTGAAGTATCTGCTTCATCTAGATATAAATTTTAATATGCTAAAATATTATAATTAATACAGAAATTCCTAGCCCCACCTATCAGTGGAGATGAAGAACTACAAGTGATTTGTACTAAACTAAAATGCAGAATTCTAAACCTCATAAATCCCAGGATGGTTACAAAGGAAAGCTACTTATTATTTTAGTATTTATTTTAATGAAAATGCATAGGTGACTTTATTTGGTATAAGTAATTTAGTGTTTACTTATGGATGAAGTGCTAATTCTAAAAGGCTGTCATTTTACAGTTCCCTGAAAGAGACTTGAAAGCCACAAAGAGTAATATCTTCTATGCCATGTGGGAATTTTCAGAGAAAATTAAATGTGGCTTGGAATTGCCAAATTGAACTTTATAAAATGACTATTATGGTATATAAAGTGCCCTTTTCTGATAGTATTTTGTAATTCCATGTAATATGACTCAATGCTCTAGAGAAATTGTGACATATTTTTCTCTATTTATTTTTTTAGTGACTGTTTGATGCCCACTGTTCACAAAGGAATCTAGTGACCTTCCTAGAGGGAAGAAGGAAATGCATGATAATTCTGAGCAGGGAGACCAAATGCTTATTCTTTGGGGACAGAAGCAAAGCAACTGGTGGCAAGCAACACAGGCTAATTGCTTGAGGGAACCAAGAGTTACACTATTTAAATATATATATATATTTATATATAATATAGTCATGTATGGATGTGAGAGATGGACAGTGAAGAAAGCTGAGCACCAAAGAATTAATGCTTTTGAACTTTTGAACTGTAGTTTGATCTGTGGTGTTGGAGAAGACTCTTGAGAGTCCCTTGGACTGCAAGGAGATCCAACCAGTCCATCCTAAAGGAGATCAGTCCTGGGTGTTCATTGGAAGGACTGATGTTGAAGCTGAAACTCCAATACTTTGGCCACTTTATGCGAAGAGTTGACTCATGGAAAAGACCCTAATGCTGGGAAGGATTGAGGGCAGGAGGAGAAGGGGACGACAGAGGATGAGATGGCTGGATGGCATTACCAACTCGATGGACATGGATTTGGGTTGACTCCGGGAGTTCGTGATGGACAGGGAAGCCTGGCGTGCTGCAATTCATGGGGTCGCAAAGAGTTGGACACGACTGAGTGACTGAACTGAACTGATATATATATAAATATATATTTTACATTATTTATATTTATTACACTACTTAAGTATACAGTATTTAATTTTAGTATTTAACATAGTGTTTAACAAAGGGTTAACATAGTGACATCGTATTTAACATAGTGTTAAAAATATGTGTGTGTGTATGTATATATATATAATGTTTATCACCATTCCAGGCAGTATCTGATAGCCTGCTGACTATCCCTAAGGATCTGTGAATTATTTTCAAGTATCCTAATAAAGTGGTGAGAACAGGCAACCCTCGCCACTCAGGATGACTCAGAATTGGGGGTAGGAATTTTTCCTACAGAATAAAGCAAATCTTTTGGCAAATGAAGAAGAAGTCAACACATGCTAAAGGCATTGTAAAAATAATTAGCTTCCACCTGCAATGCGGGAGAAAACGAGGGTTCGATCCCCTGGAGGAGAACTTGGCAACTCACTCCAGTAGTTTTGCCTGGAGAATCCCATGGACAGAGGAGCCTGGCGGGCTACAGTCCATAGCATCTCAAAGAGTTGGACATGACTAAAGTGACTGAGCACAAAACAGATTATATCAATAGTTTATTAGTTTAAAACTCCACATTCAATTGAAAAACAAAGGTTAAAAATAAAACTGTGACTATGAATACATTTGCATCTGAGCCTTTCTCATGCATTTAAAAATCTATGTGGGAGCAAACTGCTCTGTGAAGGGGGAGACGCTATTCAGCAAATAAATGGATCTCCCTGGACCTCTTGGTGACAGCCCCCTGTCCCTCCTCAGCAAAGGGACTATGAGGTGAACTAGATACTCAGTCAAGCCATGATGAAAGAAGTCTATGAAAGAAGTCTATGCCTTCTTTCTCTGTTCTAGGTCCCCTGCCTTGCCCATCTCTAGCCTAAGCCCCAAAGACCAAAGTAGCCATGCCTGTGGGCACACACCCAACCTGGGGTTCGCATTCCGGCCAATACAGGCTAGTGAGTTGTAACTCATTCACAGTGACAGGCTGCCTGCTCCTCTAGTTAAGAAGGGCTAGGTGAAGACAGCAGGCAAAAGGAGAGGGAGGCTTGGTCAGAAGAGGAGGGCCACTGCAGGCTTGTCGGTGCCCTCCCATTTCCCTTGGGGCCCACCTGGAGCCCAATGTCTTCAGACTGCTGTGGGATCTGCCATATTCGTCTATCATGCTGTCTTCTCCTTTCCCTAAATCATCCAGCTGTGGATTATCTGGGTGAGCCCAATGTAATCCCAAAGGCCTTTAACAGTGGAAGAGGGAACTGAAAGAAAACCAGAGAGAAAGCAGCACGAGAAGAACTTAGTCGAATGTTGTTAACTTTGAAGATGCAGGAAGAATGTCAAGAGCCGAAGGGGTAAAACCTTCAAGGTGTGGGGAGCCTCTAGGAGATGGAAAAGCAAGGAATGGGGTCCTTCCCTAGAGCCCCTGGAAAGGAACATAGACCTGGCAACATCTTGATTTTAGGCCAACCCGTTTCACCTTTTGGAACTACAGAAGCGGAAGACAAATTTATGTTCTGAGCCAACAAAGGTATGGTAAGTTGTTCACAACAGAGACAGAATACCAATAGTTTCTCTATAACATGAGAATAGTAATAGATAACATAGTGTTACAAAATTTTTGCATATTAAAATACTATAAAATATTGTATATCATTATACCTCATAAAATAAAGCACGTGTTGTATGTGCTTAGTCTCTCAGTCGTGTCTGTCTCTTTGTGACCCCATGGACTGTAGCCTGCCTGACTCCTCTGTCTATGGGACTCTCCAGGCAAGAATACTGGACTGGGTAACTGTTCCCTTCTCCAAAGGATCTTCCTGACACAGGGATCAAACCCAGGTTTCCTATACTGCAAGTGGATTCTTTACCATCTGAGCCACAAGGAAAGCCTGAGATAAGGCATATAATGGACATAAAGTGCCCAAGCCTATTGACATTCATAAATGTTAATACTCTTCCCCTTCTCTCTTCCTGTCTGACTACACTCATAAGATCTGTATCAAGTTGTATATAATCAACATCCATACTGTTAATACTCCTATGGTGTGTGCATGTGAAGTCATTTCAGCCATACCCGACTCTTTAGTGACCCTGTGGAGCGTAGCTTGCCAGGCTCTCCTGTCCATAGGATTCTTCAGGCGACTATACTGGAGTAGGTTGCCATTTTCTTCATTAGGGGATCTTCCTGACCCCTGGGATTGAACCCGCATCTTTTAAGTCTCCTGCATTGGCAGGCAGGTTCGTTACCACTAGAGCCGCCTGGGAAGCCCCTTGTGGTACCGAAGTCAAAAAACCATTAGAATGTAGTTGCCTTATTATCGTTGTAAGATATGACAAAGTAAGCTCAGAGGATTAACTGCCCATTTATTATTCTATGGCGCTCATGAAAGATGACTTTCCCTTCTGCAGATTTTTATTGAGCTTGGCTGTTGCATATTGACTTTTTATTCTGTCACTTCATTATTTAGAGACATTGACAGTGTTAACATCAGAGGATTGTTTTAAGGCTGGAATTACAAATGTTACACCTGAAAACAAATGTGTCATTTGATCTCACTGTTACCCAGTTTAAAAAAAGGTATTCCTTTTAGCCTATTCAGTATTCTGTTCTTTTGGGGGAGGTGAAGGCAAAGAAGGGTGAGTGGCTCTAATTAGGCAGAAGGGTTTAGGTAACAGTTATGTTAAATCAAATCAAGTGGTAGTATAAAACAAAATATTAAATTATCATTACAGACTGTTATATTGTGTTTTGAAATGTATACACATAATATTGTGCCTGAAATCCTATAATTGTAGACTATCTAAAACCAGTTTGCTCATGAGTCTTACAAATGAGAGAGACAGTGGGGAGGAAAATTGGAGTGCTGGCTTAGGGCCATAATAACTACAATTGTTCATTTATGTTGTATTGTGTTTATTATATTATGTCGTGTCATTATGTTAACCATAGCACATTTTATCACATGGTATCACATCATGCTATAATTTATATATTGTATTTTGAGTCAATAAGCTTTTGTGGTTTCACTCCAGAATCCAATCATGACTATTATTCCTGTTTAAAAAAATGCCTCCCCAATTTTAGTGAATTTATAATCTGCCACAGATTTCCAAACTGAACTCTGCTGTTTCTATCATTCTTATTGTCTTGTTCTTGAATCTGCAGCCACTCCATGTTCCTTATATATACTTTTCAAACTTTGTAGGCTCTGAGTCATAGCAAAAATTCCTTTTACACTTTAACCCTATACACTCCCCTTCATACACAAATGCTTCTTGGAACTCTTAGTATAACTATGTGTGATCCAATCTGTTTTCTAAATTAATCTGTTCTTTTTAAATGATTTCTTTTCTTTTTCTAAAATAATCATTACAATACATTAGTTTCTACTGCTCAGTAATGGATTCTGACCTGCAAGTTTTAACACACTGTCTTATTTTCTCAATGGTCCCTATGCATAAGAAATGGAACAGGTTCCAGTTTTCCAAGGTCTCTGTCAGTTTTCTTTCATTCCCCTGTGATGACTGCCTCTGTAACTTATGTGACAATTTTCTTTCTATGTTTTGGAAATGTCAGCAGGGTAGGTCAGTATCAAATATAGTAGATGGATAATTCCTTTCTTGAGTAAATGTATATACTCCCAACTTTATTGTGAAATATAATGATCCATGACAGAAAGATCATATACTGTTTTCCCACTCTCTTTACATGCATTGATTTGGGGAATCTCATGGTTCATACCCATTCCTGGCATATTCAGCAGATGATAGAGCATCTTGCTTTTCCCTTGCAGGATTAAGGCCTGATGTATTACATTCAGGCTTTTCCCTTGGAGGATTAAGGCCTGATGTATTACATTCAGGCTTCCCAGGTGGCGCTAGTGGTAAAGAACTTGCCTGCCAATGCCAAAGACATAAGAAACTCCAAGGACAACCCCTTGGAGGGGGGCATGGTAACACACTCCAGTATTCTTGCCTGGAAAATTCCATGGACAGAAGAGCCTGACAGACTACAGTCCATGGGGTCACAAAGAGTCGGACACGACTGGACTTAACATGCATACATACACACATTAAATTCGTTAGAGGATACCTTGGGAAGATATGGAAGCTTATACAATTTGGGAGACTCTCTGTAAGAAAAAGAATGCAAAATTGGATATGAAAATCATTTTTTGGAATAAGGAAATAAATTATAAGTCATGACAAGTAGCACAAACATCACAACATCTGGAAAAGGAATGTTTTTATTATCTCCTTAAAAACTCACTTGATAATTTCCCCCCAACATTTTGGGAGCACACTCCTTGGTTGCTTTTTCATATGAGAATGTTTTGAGAATATTTTCCACAGAGAGCATAGAAAGATAAATTTAGTATTTTCTCTACTTTGATTGATTAAAATTTGGTTTTTATTTTTGATAGTTTAGAAACATTTCTTTCAGCTTCAAACTCATTATTGGCAATGGCACATAAGCTGTTAGGATTGTTGTTAAAGTTGGAAATTCTCTTTTAAACTTGTGGTGTATATGATCTGTATGTTTTTAGGGCACTTCAGGGTTTTTTTTTTGTGTGCAGTGTCTAATTTTAAATACTTCAAACTGATGATGCTCATTCACCAATTTGTCACAGGCATCCTCATTGTAGTGATGTAGTGATGTATCATGAGTTTATGTTATAGTCATTGATGTCAGTATTTTGTGTCAGATAATCAAGATATTTAATTTTTTTCCAGTGTATTCATATGATTCACTTCTCTTTATTAATTAGGTTATCAAACAGTTCATGAACCTGTTCATTACTTCTACTCAATGTATTTATTCCTCTTAATAAATTACTGCATTTGATATGATGAATTTTTTGGTTGCATTTCACTTCTTGATATAAGAATAATTTTATTGACTTTATTGCTTCATTTATCACTCTGTTGCTTTTGTTTCTTACCCATTATTTTTTAGTCTAAATTTTCTTTCCGTTCTTTAAATACATAAATTTAAAGATAGCAGAAAGCATATTTCGTATTCACACAAATCAGGAGTCTATAATTTTGCATTTATTTTACTGAAATGTTTTAAATCATCTTTCCAAAGTTCAACTAAAATGTGTTCCTAGCTCAATTTCCACCTGCATCAGACTCCCAAAGTGGTCTCTGCCATCAGATGTCACCTGGACAGAGACAGTTGTCTTAACTGTGGTTAAAATACCCTACTTTTGCAAATTTTACAAAAACATACAACCATATGAGTATATTTCCAGGGACCCTCCCAGGGCCTTGCAAGAGGCTTGTTCAAGTGAAGGCCCGTCACTTTAACTTCCCAAGCTTAATGGTTCATCTGCCCATGTGCAGGAGCAAGGGCCAGGCTGAACCACCTCCAGTGGACACGCTTATTAGAGGACCACACTTATTCTATCCCTAAGGCAGAAACCTGGATTGGGTACACTGTCAGCATCCTGGCTTGTATCACCTCAAGATCAGACCCTGAGGCAAAGGTCTGGATCAGGTAGTTTACCTGGGAGGTGATCCCAGGAGACTCACACAGAGGAGGAAAGGCGAAACATGCAGCGGGAAATGGAGAAAATTCATTAAATGTGGTTAAAGAGTAGGTTAATACGAGGGCTCTAGGACAACCAAGCCTCAATCTCCCTGAGAACCCATTGAAAAAGTTGGTGAAATCCATCTCAGAATTTTCCCACCAGAAGCTGAGGAGGCTCCTCAAAGCCCTAAGGATGAAGAACAGAAGAGGAGGTAGGGAGGGGAAAGCCCAGCATCACAGCTGCAGGAAAACACAGGAGGGCACGGGACACAGGGTGGGGCAAGAGTGCGGAGCACCTGCCGCACTCTGCGAATCCCTCTTCCCCCTGAGAACTGAGGAACTCAGATCACTCAGAGTGATGAGGAATCTTCAGTGCTGTGGACCTTTCTACTTTTGCTACAATGACTCTGAAGTTAGATGGAAGGGAATTCAAAGACAATGAGGTGTTAGCTCAGTTTACCAAAGAAAGTTCTCTAATCCAGGCAGTCAAACCTTAGAATCAAGACCTTCTGAGCTAGAGATAAGTATTTTCTCTAAGTCAAAAGAGTATAGCTGGAATTTCTAATTACTTTCGCTCAAATTCATCACCTCCTAAATGTAAACAAAAGTGGTGGAATATGTTTTCTATCTGTTCACAAGGAACAAGTCATTCACAGGAATGAAATTTGACTTTTTCAAAAGGCTTCTCTGGGAGGTGGAGCTCAGCGGTGGCTCAGGGGTGGCTCCAAGGTACAGAGATCACATGCTAATGTGGGAGACACCGGTTTGATCCCTGATCTGGGAAGATCCCACATGCCTCGGAGCAAACAAACCTGTGCGCCACAACTACTGAGCCTGTGCTCTAGAGCCCAGGAGCTGAAACTACTGAGGTCCACACACAACAAGGGGAACGTAGGGCCTGTGCTCCACGACGAGAGAAACCACCGCAGTGAGAAGCTGCTGCATTCACCTGGAGAGTAGCCCTGGCTCACCATACCTAGGGAAAGCCCGCAAAGCAATAAAGACCCAGCACAGTCAAAAAGAGATAAAACTGTAAGAAAAAATATGGGCTCCTCTGATGTAGACTTATTCATTTCAAAATTTGAGTACTTTATTCTCAGATACTGTGGTCACCTCTTAAGATTAGAGTTATAATTCATGGGGGCAAAAAAAAAAAAAAAAACATTGTCATGTGTCTAATCAATCGCCAGCCCAGGATTGATGCTCGGGACTGGTGCAGCGAGATTTCCCGGGGGGGAGGGAGGAGGGAGGGGGGACCCGGAGGGGAAGCATATGTAAACCCATGGTGATATCATGACAATGTATGGCAAAAACAAAAAAAAAAAAAAAAAAAAAAAAAAACATTTCAAATGGGGTTGGTCTAGTAGGAGGATGAACACCAGGCTACCTGTGATAAAAGCTGGGTTCTTGTACAAATCTAATCAGCTCTGTGAACCTTGAGAAGGCATTTTCTTTCTCTATGTCTCAGTTTCCCCATCTATATGATTTGTTAGTCGTGGGCAACGCTTTTGCGACCTCATGGACTATAGCCCACCAGGCTCCTCTGTCCATGGTATTTCCCAGGCAAGAAGACTGGAGTGGGTTGCCATTGCCTTCTCCAGGGGATCTTCCTGACCCAGGGACCAAACTCTGTCTCCTGCATTGGCGGGCGGGTTCTTTACCACTGAGTCACCAGGGAACCCATCTATCTACATGATAGAGGATTGGATTGGTTGACCCTGAAGTTCAATCCCAGTTTTGGGACATTATCGTTGAAACAATGCAGACTATAGCTTGTAATGAGGCATTGTGGCCTCGATCAAAGAAATTCATCTTTCTGACCTTCAGTTTTCTCATTTGAAGAGCTTAGGGGCTGGATTAGTTATCTTTAAGGACACTTCTGCTGTGTATAATCCAATGAAATAAAAATGGGGAAAAATCTGAAAGGATGCACAGAAGGAAGCCCACTCTGCCTGACCACTTGGTGGTGATCTTGTTCCACATTAAGAAAGATTTTCTAGCCTTTTCCAATCGTGCTGAAGTTTGAGTTAACTAAGCATAGTGAAGATAGATTTTCCAAAGGATACTGAAATAAAATCAGGTCAGCAAAAAAAACAAAACAAAAAACAGAATTATGGAGGAATGACAATAAACAGCAATGCCAAATAAGGGCCATAAAATCTCTATAGTCAAGGCAGTAAAAAACAGAGGGGGATGTGAGAGTTGTGTTTTGGGTATTATTTAAAGGAATAGAGGGAGAGGAGTACATTGTAAATTTATATAGTTTTTGAAAAACATGGTTTAAAAGTTAACTCTAACATTTAAAGATTTAATTTGTAAAATAACCCAATACCTTCAAACTACACCAGAAGATAAAAATCTAAAGCTACAAAATCTAAACCAAATAAATGAGCGCCTTATTTCTGCTGTCTAAATCTAAAGGAAACACTTAAGGGAGTTGTAATCCTGTTCTAACATTTTAATATAAAAGAAAAGGAATGAATCTACAAGTTTCGAGCTTCCCCACATTTTATAGGAGAATGTGATTCTATCAGGCTACCTGTTGTTGTTGTTTAATCACTAAATCATGCCTGACTTTTTTTTGCAACCCCATGGACTGTAGCCCTTCAGGCTCCTCTGTCCATTGGATTTCCCAGGAAAGAACTGGAGTGGGTTGCCATTTCCTTCTCCAGGGATCTTTCCCACCCAGAAATTGAATCTGCCTGTCCTGCATTTCAGGCGGATTCTTTACCACTGAGCTGCCTGGGAAGCCCCATCAGGCTACCTAGCTTACCTTTAAAACCTTGGGGTGATTGCTCTAGGAGTTAATGAACTGCTCTGGTATCTGCTGGGCTTCAAGTCAAGATCCATTTCTGTGGGGATAGATGAGCATCGGCAGGAATGCAGGGAAGGATAAAGGCTTTCTGACCACAGCGCTGCCCACCTCTATCTCTAGAAAAGGTGATATTCAAAAGGAGAACAATCTCCCCAGGAAAGCATCAGTGAACGTGAAGGGACTTGTGGAAGAGGGCAACAGTGGAGAGATGGAGAAACTTGGCTCTTGGCTAAATCCTTCTCCCTCCCAAACAGAGCACACGGTGTCTTGCACCATAAGCTGAGAGACGATGGAAGGAGGAGGTCCAGCCCTGGCCCGCCGTTTTCCACCACTGACCCCTCTGCCTGACGTTGCCTCTGGTTTTCTCCTTATTTTCCTGGTGAGGTGGACACCAGCTTCTTCTGAAGGCCAAAGCATGGGCCTCCTGACTATGGTTGCCTTGGTGGGCTTCTTTTCTCCCCTTTTCTTTGATACATTAGCTATTAGCTTACATAATCCTCTTGCAGGAGGATGTCCTTATTCAAAGGGAAAAAAAAAAGTTAAATTGCTAAGTAACCTTTAACAATGAGTAGCATTCATTATGCATTTGCTTAATGATACAGAGGCATTGTTTGCTCTATTTCAGGTGATAACAGCAAGCAGATCAAAGACATCAGACCAGAATGTACTTTCAAAGAGCCAGCTGAGACTGTGTGGAAATAATGCTTAGCATTTATGTCGCACTTTAGATTCTCAAAGGATTCTACAATTATTAATTAATTATCCCACACAATAGCTCTAGGAGGAAGGTCAGTGTCTTAGTTCTATTTTACAGATAAAGAATCAGATAGCAGTTAAGTGATTCTCCCCACCCCCCGGAACATTTAAAGATCTCATGTCAAAGTAGACTCAGGGATTGGGGGGTGCAGGTAGGTTAAGAAGCAGCAGAAGGCTAAACATACCAGAGCTGCCCCTGGCGGTGGTTTCACTTCCTTTGATCTATCTCTTGAAAACCCTCTGAACGGAATTATGTTCTGGGCTTGTGTCCTGCTTCCTCATGGGTCCTCCTGTGTCCTTGTCTTTCCTATCGGGTTTGCCAAAGACATCTTACAGATATAAAATGCATCCATGTTGTTTTCTATGTGATTTCATTTCCCTTTCATTCATTCATTCACGAACCTTCTTCAGGTACCTAATGCAGTTGATTTGGACAGGAATAGTGGAAATGGACCACAGCTGATTTTTCACATGATTCCTGCTTTCACGCACACACACAGTTAGCAGACATTCGTTTCCGTTCATAAGGGCCATGGAGGCAAAAGATCCTTGATATTGGTCCTGTCCAAAATCTTTGGGCACAGTGGGAAGCAATTCCCTCAGAAGGGTACATATGTATACATATGGCTGATTCATTTGCTGTACAGTAGAAACCAACACAACATTGTAAAGCAACTGTAATAAAAATTTAGAAAAATAAAATGAAACAAAACAAAACAAAACAAAACACACACACACACACACACACACACACACACACACACACACACCTCCTAGAGGACAATGGAGGAGGGAGTCCAGTCGCCCTTGTGGACGGAGGAAGGACTGCAGCCTGGAGGAGAGGAGAGGCCCATCTTCTCCTCATCACCTCTTGTGTCCTTGCCTTTTCTATTCCAGCAGTAGGACTCCTGAAGGGTCCCAGGGGAGAGGAGATATAAATAAGGTACCCTGAATATTGGTTATTTCCTCTTTTTTGCCTTGAGTGGTGAGTACGTGTGTGTTCAATTGTGTCCAACTCTTTGCAACCCCATGGATTGTAGTCCACCAGGCTCCTCTGTCCATGGGATTTTCCAGGCAAGAATAATGGAATGGGAAGCCATTTCCTTTTCCAGGGGATCCTCATAATTCAGGGATCGAACTTGTGTCTCCTGCATTGGCAGGTGGATTCTTTACCACTGAGCCAACCTGGAAAGTCCTTTTTGCCTTAGGCTAGGCCTTCTATTGGCTAACCTGATAAGCTCATATTCTGCAGTGTTTTAATTATTTGTGTGAATGACTTCCTTTTTTTATAGGACTACAAGCAGTTTGAAAATAGAGACTAATTCTTGTTGCTCGTGTTATTGCAGGAAATAATGCACTGAGTACTTAGTGCTTTACAATGCTGCCTTTACTTAAGCCTCACAATGACTTTTGAGGTAGGTATTGTTATTATCCTTTTTTTTTTTTTAACAGTTGAGGAAAGAGACTAAGAAAATTTAAGTAATCTGCTCAAAGCCACATGTTTCTTTCAGTCATTTAAAAGGAATTTAGTGAACTATGCTTTGTGCTAAGCACAAGAATCCAAATGGTGAGCAAAACAGACATGGTCACTCCCTATTTTTGACATTCTGTCCACTGGGGAAGGCAGATGTTAATTAACTGGTAACTATATGTGTGCATGCCAAGTTTCTTCAGTCATGTCCGACTCTTTGTGACCCCATGGACTATAGGCTGCCAGGCTCCTCTGTCCATGGGATTCTCCAGGCAAGAATACTGGAGTATGTTGCCATTTTCTACTCCTCCAGGGGATCTTCCTGAGCCAGGGATTGAACCTACATCTCCTGTGTCTCCTGCATTGACAGGCAGATCCTTTACCACTGAGCCACCTGGGAAGCCCTCCTGTGATAAAGACCATGAAAGAAAACAAAAGGTTGAATATAGGAGAAACTAGCAGAGGGTAACTGATCTGATCGGCAGCCAGTGGGGGTAGGGACAGATAAGGGGGAAAGGTCAAGGTCAGGAAGGCACATCTAGAGGCTCTGATGCTTAAGGTGAGTTTTGAAAGGTAAAAGGGTGTTAAGGGGGCCAAAGTGAACAGCTCGCGCAGAGGCTTTCACAAGGGAGGGGGTTGAGAACCTCTGAGAATCTGAGCCAGGTCTGCTGAGTAGAAGAGGGGAGGTGTGGCAAGCAGGGAAGTTGACTGGGGAAGGAGGTGGGACCTGACCTTGGATGACCTTGTAGGCTAGGGTAGAATTTGATGTTGACCAACAATAGGTATTCCAAGGTTGTAAGTAAACACCTGATTTTGATGAGATGAAAGTGGGGAGAATAAATTGGAGAGGAGTGAGAATATAAAAAGGGAGGCTGGAGAAGAGGGGCTTACAGTAACTCTGGTGCGAGATGATGGTGAGACCAGGGTGGCAGTGGCAGAGATGGTGAGGAAGCAGGCTAGTTTGTGAGGTATTTGGAAAATGACTTCATGGCTCTTAGGATGGTTGGGAAGAGGTGGGGTGGTGAGGGAAGGACTGATTCCCGGGGTCCTGGCTTGGACAAGTGAATGCCTGCAGAGGGACACTGGAGGGGACCAAGGGTCTGGGGGGCAGTTCTTGAGTAAGCGGCAGAGGCAGAATTGGAGTCTAAATCTGCTTCTCATCAGACTGTGCCCTCGCCCCACACCAAGCACATGTTTTTGGAGATCCAGTGTTTAATTGCACTTCTGGCTTGTTCCTCGTGGTCAGCTTCCATTGCTGTCACCTTCTGGAAGAACACACTTCGCCTTTGTGGTCCAGTCAGTGACATCAGTGAAAGAAGTGTCCAGCCAGGCAGGAACCCAGAGGAGGCCCTATTTTAAAGAGGGGAGACCTGCAATTTCCCAAACCCTGCCGTTCAGCAGTTAGGCTAGAATTTGAAGCTTGCCTTCATAACTTGCTATCTCTGGCACTGAGCAAATTAGTTAACATTCCTAAGCCTCTCTTTCCTCTCTCCTCGTCTGTGAAGAGGAAAAATAATAATATCTTCTCCATTGTAGTGCTGGAGGAATCAGGGCTACTGATAACTGACAGGACATCTTGGCATAAATTAGAGAAAGCTTTCCATTCTCGAGTAAAACATCTTTTTGAAGTTAGCATGTTATATATTTCTCATTAATTACAGTGATGCAAAAATAAAATAATTGTGAATAAATAATAGAAATCAAATTACTAAACATAATACATGATTTGAATTTTTAATCACAATAATTAGAAAATTAAATTTAAAAATAAGAGATAGGTAACAAGCCCAAAGTTTTAATAGCAGTTAATTATGAAATTTCCATAGCAACAAATAAACAAGTGCTATAATGTAATTAGCAGATCATTACGTAGTAATCTCTAATTTATGTCAATTTAGTATATACTTTGTATATTATTAATGCTAAATTAATATTAGTTACTGCCTAGTTATTTGTATCATAATGAAAGTGCCTGTATATTTAAAATAGGAACTCTGTAATCCAACTTGGTAGGAAAAACATGGCAGAGTACATGAACTACAATGTATTGCTGCTAATAGAAATTTTTTTTTTGAGAATGCATTTTGTCAGTTTTTTTTTTCTTCTTTATTTTTTTAATTGAATGATAACTGCTTTACAGAATTTTGTGGTTTTCTGTCGTATACCAACAAGAATCAGCCACAGGTACACCCATGTCCCCTCCCTCCTGAAACCCCCTCCCACCTCCCTCCCCATCCCACCATTCTAGATTGTCACAGACTTCCTCTTTGAGTTCCCTGAGTCGTAAATTCCCATTGGCTATCTATTTTATGCATGGTATTGTAAATTTCCATGTTACTCTCTCCATACATGATGCTGATAGAGATTTTTTTTTTAATGTTAAGATTCTAATCAGTTTTTCAGTGAGAAAAACAGCTTCTTATTTAGAAATACAGGTTATTTTGAATGTTGTTATATTACAAAGATATTTTAATAATCAAACATATTTTTATTTCATAACTCTAATCAGAAAGGGATAATATACCAATCTTATTGAAGAAAGACTTTTTATAATCATCTGCCACAAAACTCATTCATCTCTGAAGTTAACAAAGTTACGATAAAATACAAAAAAAATTACAGAATCATAATATGGCTATGATGTGATAGTCTCCTTGAATGTGCCACTTTTGTGGAATTCTCTAGGCCAGAATACTGGAGTGGGTAGCCTTTCCCTTCTCCAGGAGATCTTCCCAACCCAGGGATTGAACCCAGGTCTCCCATATTGTAGGCAGATTCTTTACCAGCTTAGCCACAAGGGAAACCCAAGAATATTGGAAGGTGTAGCCTATCCCTTCTCCAAGGGATCTTCCCGACTCAGGAGTCGAACCAAGGTCTCCTGCATTGCAGGCAGATTCTTTACCAACTGAGCTATTAGGGGAGCCCTTTGACTAGTAGTGAATGCATATCATCAGTTTGGATACTGCTGTTTAAAGAGTGATGCTCAACTAAATTGCATAAAAATTTCCTCAGTTGACTCCATCTCTTCCCTGCACCAGCACTGCATTTCAGCAGGTTTAACTGTAATTATGGAATGTGTGGTCTTTGTTTTCAGTTGATCGCTTGTTCTCAGATTCACGACAGAGAAAAATTCACATTGTGGTTTGTTTCATCGTTCGGCTTTAGTTCTCCTAATGGCACCAGGCTGGGAAAGGAACCCCAGCGCTGACTGCTAGAATATAAATAACCCGTAGCCCCAGTGGGTATTCTATATATATAGGGATAGTCAAGGGGAAAAAGTGGGAGTTCTTTAATGCTCAGAGGTAAGTATATTTAAAGAAAACATAAAAATAGAAGCTTGTGATGTGATTTAAAATGATTTAGGAGAAAAAGGAGTCAAAGGTATGGGAGAGATTTTTAGATAGAGAAGATTTAGCTAAAACTCTTCCATGATCAGGAGACTATGAAAATGTGAAGGAAAGGAAGCAGCAGGAAGTGATGTGGGGAAGGTCAGGGGCATGGGTTTGGGAAGCAGTGCAGCAGATAAAGATGAAAACTGAAAGCTGAAATTTAAGGTTGAAGGCATGAGAATGAGGTGAAAGCAGAGAAACAAGTTGAAGTCAATCATGACATTTCTCCCCACTGAGGTGAGTGGTGTGGATCTGGGAGCTTCTGCAGGACATTGAAAGAAAGAGAACTAGTTGAAGAGAGACAAAATTCCTCCATCTTAGTTTTATTTGCTCTATTTTTAAAAAGCTTCTTTGTTTTAAAGACAGTGTCAGTATTTTCAAAGGTCTTTGTGTTTTTAAAGAAAAAATATCATAGCAATTCAAGCATCATTAGTTATATGGGGTTAAATGCTGGGCTGGAAGAAACACAAATTGGAGTCAAGATTGCTGGGAGAAATATAAATAACCTCAGATATGCAGATGACACCACCCTTATGGCAGAAAGTGAAGAGGGACTAAAAAGCCTTTTGATGAAAGTGAAAGAGGAGAGTGGAAAAGTTGACTTAAAGCTCAACATTCAGAAAACTATGATCATGGCATCTGTTTCTATCACTTCATGGCAAATAGATGGGGAAACAGTGGAAACAGTGTCAGACTTTATTTTTGGGGGTTCCAAAATCACTGTAGATGGTATTGCAGCCTTGAAATTAAAAGACACTTACTCCTTGGAAGGAAGGTTATGGCCAACCTGGATAGCATATTGAAAAGCAGAGACATTACTTTGCCAACAAAGGTCCATCTAGTCAAGGCTATGGTTTTTCCAGTGGTCATGTATGGATGTGAGAGTTGGGCGGTTAAGAAGGCTGAGTGCTAAAGAATTGATGTTTTTGAACTGTGGTGTTGAAGAAGACTCCTGAGAGTCCCTTGGACTGCAAGGAGATCCAACCAGTCCATCCTAAAGGAGATCAGTCATGGGTGTTCATTGGAAGGACTGATGCTGAAGCTGAAACTCCAATACTTTGGCCACCTCATGCGAAGAGTTGACTCACTGGGAAAGACCCTAATGCTGGGAAGGACTGGGGACAGGAGGAGAAAGGGCCCTTAGAGGATGAGATGGCTGTATGGCATCACCGACTCGATGGACATGGGTTTGGGCGGACTCCAGGAATTGGTGATGGACAGGGAAGCCTGGCGTGCTGCGGTTCATGGGGTTGGAAAGAGTCGGACACAACTGAGCGACTGAACTGAACTAACTGACAGGCATATTTACAAGAAAGATAGACTTGAGAGAGAAAGCAGTAGACCCAAATTGAAGCAATAGGAAGAATCTTTTAAGAAAGGTAAGAGGTGATTGCCGTATTGAGTAACAAAACTGCTAGAGAGAAGCAGAGAGAGACAGACTGGGAAACAGTGAGAAGCCTAAACTCTGAGAAAGTGATATCACCAACAATAGGAACATTTTTTATATTGTATATATGGATTTCCATGCTTGTGTATCTGTCTATATTGATAAAATCAAGGATAATTAAGTCAGGTGGGGCAAACATTTTCCTGCAAAGTAGTAAATATTCTGTCACCTAAAAATATTTTAGGCTTCGTGCACCATAAAGTGTCTGCTGTAACTACTCAACTGCCATTGTAGATGAAAAGCAGTCATGGAAATATGTCAGTGGCTAAGGGTGTCTATGTTCCAATAAAACTTTATTCACAAAAACAGATGCTGGGCTGATTTGGCCTGTGGGTTATAGTGTGTTGAACCCTGATCTAAGGAGTTTAATCCCCTCATTTCCAGATGAGATTTGGAAATCCAGAGCATTTCGGGAAGCTACCCAAGCATCACAACTCAGTAGTAGGAAGTTCAAATGGAAAATAAGAAGGATTTAGGTATATGCTAATTTTGCAGAGATCCTAATCTTTTAGAGCAAAACAATACTCAGTTGCACTGAAATCACAACTCTCAGACATGTTTGAGTGTTTTGCTCTGGATAATTGAAGCTTTAAGTAGCTCGAGGGTCTTACTCTTCTTTCCATGTTAGTTATTTTGGACAGATCATCTTTCTAAGATCTATTATATATGGCCACACCTTTTACAACAGAATATAATCAGCCTTAAAAGAAGATTAAAGTTTGCCATTTAAAACCAATTTTAGAAATAAGAAGCCCATTCCCTGGTGGCTCAGTGATAAAGAATCTCCCTATCAATGCAGGAGACACTGGTTCAATCCCTGGTCTGGGAAGATCCTCCCTGCCACAACTATTGAGCCTGTGCTCTAGAGCCCAAGATCCACAACTGAAGCCTTCACACCCCAGAGCCCATGCTCTGCAACAAGAGAATCCACCACATCAAGAAGCCCTCACATTGCAACTAAAGAGGAGCCCCCAGTCTTGGCAGTTAGAGAAAAGTCACTGCAGCAATGAAGACTCAGCACAGCCAAAAGTAAAAATTAAAAAAAAAATAAATAAAAATTTTATTAAGAAAAAAGAAATAAGAATCCCATCAGATACCATCTAACCAAGTGCCTTTGTGGCTCAGCTGGTAAAGAATTCGCCTGCAGTGCAGGAGACCTGGATTCGATCCCTGGGTTGGGAAGATCCCTTGGAGAAGGAACAGCTGCCCACTCCAGTTATTCTGGCCTGGAGAATTCCATGGACTGTAAAGTCCATGGGGGTCGCAGAGTCTGACACGACTGAGTGAATTTCACTTTCACTTTCAACCAATTGCCCTCATGAACTGTTGGGACTCAGAATCCTGCTTAACCCATTCAGGTTTCTGTTTACTCATTCAAGAGTGTCTCTCTCTCTTCCTAGAAGTCATTCGGTTGGCAGGTCTCTGACTGTGAGAGTGCCTGAGTCCAGCAGCATACCATTCCACACCTGTTCTTGGTAACCAAGATGATCAGATGATGAACTGATCAGAATTGGGTTTCCTTCCTATGAGACTCTGTTCTTCCTTTCTTCTTTCTGAAGATCTTCCCCTACCTGCCAGCCTAGCAGAAACTAGAAGCCTCATTCCTGGGTTTAGTGTTAGCGCTTGAAATCTGATCTTGGCCCTCAGGTCCCTGCTCTGATGAATGTCCCCCGAGCCCTGGCTTCCTCTAAGCTCCCACCACACGTTTCTGGTCTGTATCCCTAATTGTTTTCTGCAGCTCTTGTTGAGCTCTGTTCCTCTCCATTGGGATTGGAGATTCCTTTGACCTTCACCTCTTTTTCCCAGACTTACCTTCTTGACTTTTTCTATCTTTATCCTCATCACTTCTTATTATTCCCTCCTGAACAATCCCTGTAGCCCAAACACAGAGCAGTTGCTCACTGGAAATATTGGGGAGCAAAGCTCTGACCTCACGACTCTTCCATTGCCTGACTCAGAGTCTGAGCACTACATTTGACCTTAGGACTGATTGGACATTTGATTTGAATATCACCCACAAGTTCATTAAGTGCCCTGGTGATTGTGATTTGGTATGTGTGTGTGTGTGTTAGTTGCTCAGTCATGTCTGACTATTTGCGACCACATGGGCTGCAGCCTGCCAGGCTCCTTTGTCCATAGAATTCTCCAGGCAATAACACTGGAGTGGGTAGCCATTCTCTTCTTCAAAGGATCTTCCTGACCCAGGGATAGAACCTAATTCTCCTGCATTGTGGGCTTCCCTGATAGCTCAGTTGGTAAAGGAGACCCTGATTCGATTCCTGGGTAGGGAAGATCTCCTGGAGAAGGGAAAGGCTACCCACTCCACTATTCTGGCCTGGAGAATTCATGGACTGACTGTATAGTCCATGGGGTTGCAAAGTTAGACATAACTGAGTGACTTTCACTTTCCCTCCTGCATTGCAGGCAGATTCTTTACCGTCTGAGCCACCAGGGAAGCTCTTGTGATTTGGACCATTGGCCCTGGTCAACCTGCCCTTCTAGGCTGAATCTGTATGCTTCATCTGTCAGCTGCAGGTAGCATCTTGCCTTTTAGGGGAGGCACGACAGCTATTACAGGGAGCAAATAAACTCTCAGAGAAGGACTGAGGAACTTGCCCACTTAAGGACATGGCTTTGTGCCATCATATTTCTAGGGTGATCATATGTTCCAGTTTGCCTAGGATCATCCCAGTTTATGTTTGTTGTCCTGTCATCATTATTAATAAGGCCCCAATCACTCTCCTGATTTGGATGAAATCTTATATGGTAACCCTTCATTTTTCATCTGAAAAATATGGATAATATTGCCAAGCCTTTCTTTCTTGCAATGTTGTTAAAAATAACCAAATTAGATTATATTTATGAAGGTATTTCAAAATGATTTAAAGAAAATCCTCTCTGGCAACATGAGGTGGTGGTATTATTTTTTGTTATCATCTGTTTTGGCTCTAATAGACTTATTAGTTCAATTTCATTTTCTTGGATATGTTTTAGATTGTTGAGGTCATGAAACAAGTTATCTCCTGATTAGAAAGGTGTTATTACATATACAGTTCCATTAACAGTAAAAAAATCTCATTTTTTCAAGTTAACACTTCATTTAAAAATATAATTGATTTTTTGCGAAATAGAAACATTCTAGTGCTACAAATTTCCCCCACTATTCATGTTGGACTCTGATTTAAAAAGATATAGAAACAGAACTATAAGCAAAGGATAAGCAATAAAGCACTCATTACTGCAACAATACAAATAAGAAAAAAAAAACTCCTCAGAATACCTAATGCTGTATGCATTGTGTACGTGTGTGTATTTTTGGCTCAATTTAAGATATATAAACTTGATAAATCTGCGTTTGCCAGAATCTGGTGACTCAGATGGTAAAGAATCCACCTGCAATGCAGGAGACCTGGGTTTGATCCTTGGGTTGGGAAGATCCCCAGGAGGACGGCATGGCAACCCACTCCAGTATCCTTGTCTGGAGAATCCCCACGGACAGAGGAGCCTGGTGGGCTACAGTCTATGGGGTCACAAAGAGTTGGACACGACTGAACAACTAAGCCCAGCACACTAGTAATGAAATAGACACATAGGATAAAATTTGGGGTTGAGTAATCAATAAAATGGTGAATCAGATCCTAAATACCTGAGAATTGAGTGTCTTTTCAGTATTGACATTACTTCTTTTAGTTAAAACAGGCAAACAACCCACCTGCAATTGAACTCTGGCCTGATTATGCTGCTCTAAGTGCTGCCTCTGGTGCAGTAATGTGTTTTCTCAAATGGGGTTGTTCTTCTCTTGCTGTTGATTCCTAAATGACCTGATATTTCCTAAATAGGGAGAAAATGTGCTTATTTCAATGAAATAATCCTTACTTTCAGAGTCCAACAGTATCATTTGGTATGTGATCTGTTTTTGGGCCTCTGATGATGCCTCCAGGCAATGAAGGAGTTAATGTTCCTCAGATGGACACTGTGGGTTCCTTCAAAGGGAGGAAAGCATTTATGGATATCACAGGAGGATCTGTGTTTGCTCCATTAGCATCCTTTGTCCTGACTGCTCACTGCAATTTTGTTTGAAAGTGGAGAAATGTCATCTGTACTAGAATGCTTCTGAAGTTAAAAACTGGTCACCTATATGTTCTGCTTGATAGGTGGCATTAAATTTTTTTTAAATGTGAAACTTCATACAGAAATATAGAATTTTAGTTTCTCAAAAAGTGGAATACTTCATGCCAGTGAGTTGGCTACAGGCTGAGTAGTAAGAAGCTGTTCTAATGCTGCTCTCAGTGGATACCTGGCATATTTGACAACCCCCTCTCCTCCGAGACTTCGATTTTTGAAGTCTTAATCTATATCTTCATTTATTAAACAAATTATAAAGACTTCAGTTCAGTTCAGTTTAGTCGCTCAGTCATGTCCGACCCTTTGCGACCCCATGGACTGCAGCATGCCTGGCCTCCCTGTCCATCACCAACTCCTGGAGTTTACTGAAACTCATGTCCATTGAGTTGGTGATGCCATCCAACTATCTCATCCTCTGTTGTCCCCTTCTCCTCCTGCCCTCAATATTTCCCACCATCAGGGTCTTTTCCAAGGAGTCAGTTCTTCTCATCAGGTGGCCAAAGTATTGGAATTTCAGCTTCAGCATCAGTCCTTCCAATAAATATTCAGAAATGATTTCCTTTAGGATGGACTGGTTGAGTCTCTTTGCAGTCCAAGAGACCCTCAAGAGTCTTCTCCAACACCACAGTTCAAAAGAATCAATTCTTTGGCGCTCAGCTTTCTTTACAGTCCAGCTCTCACATCCATACATGACTACTGGAAAAACCATAGCTTTGACTAGATGGACCTTTGTTGGCAAAGTCTCTGCTTTTTAATATGCTGTCTAGGTTGGTCATAACTTTCCTTCCAAGGAGCAAGCGTCTTTTAATTTCATGGCTGCAGTCACCATCTGCAGTGATTTTGGAGCACCCCCCAAAATGAAATCTGTCACTGCTTCCACTGTCTCCTCATCTATTTGCCATGAAATGATGGGACAGATGCCATGATCATAGTTTTCTGAATGTTGAGCCTCAAGCCAGCTTTTTCACTCTCCTCTTTCACTTTCTTCAAGAGGCTCTTTAGTTCTTTTTCTTCTGCCATAAAGGTTTCATGCAAAACCCTGTTCAAGGAACTGGATCATTATGTGTATGGCTCTTTACCCAAAGGTTCTTGTGGAATCCCTGAGATACACAGTGGAAGGCATTCCACGGACACATGAGTTGGGATGTGCTACCTATTTCTGTCTTTGAAATTCATTATGCATTTGTTGTCATTGTTCAGTTGTTAAACTGTGTCCGACTCTTTGTGACCCCATGGACTGCAGCATGCCAGGCCTCCCTGTCCCTCATCATCTCCCAGAATTCACCAAAGTTCATGCCCATTGAATTGGTGATGCCAACCAACCATCTCATCCTCCTGCCACCCTCTTCTTTGCCTTCAATCTTTTCATAATGCATACTGGCATATAAAAGGCTCTGAAAAGGCGTTCAGGAAAGAAACTTCTTGAATATTGCTTAATCATTGTTTATTTACTAAAAAATATATTTTTAAAGTAAAAACTGGGCTTTCCTCATGGTCCAGTGGTTATGAATCTGGGAACACAGGATTCTTGTGCAATGCTGGGGACACAAGTTTGATCCCTGGTCGGGGAAGATCCCACATCCCAAGCAACTAAGTCCTTGGACAACAATAAAGACCCAGCACAGTCAAAAATAATTAAAAATAAATTACCTTCTTTAAAAAAAGTAAGAGCTATTACTTCCACAAAGGCTGATTCTGGGAAACACACTTTAAAAAAGAGTGATCTGTAGCTTGGCTTATAAGTTGATAAGCTTACATATTAATAAGTGTAGGGAATAAATTAGAAACTTGGGAAAGTCTCTTGCAAAAATATTCAAAGTGGGAAAAAATAACTGAATTAAAGACTATTTGTAACCTGAAATAAGGCCCATAAGATATAAAGACTCATGCCTTTTTTTCATAAAACACTAATATTGAATGTACTTTGTGCCTTCTCTTTTTAAAAGTTACCATTTGTATAGAGAATTTTTTAAAATTCAGTCAATGTGGGAAGTAGGAAGAGTAAATAAATGTGAACTATTTTGAGGACTGATTCATTCATACATTCATGTGTTTGTTTAACAAAACCAATTCTTATAGGTTTTAGCTCCTGAATGTCTCTGGAATGCATACATTCCTCTCTAACTCATGGGTACCCTTATAGCAGCTACTCCTGTCACCTGTTTCAGGTCGACAGATCTGAAAGGCCTCCTCACTCTAATTCACTGTACACAGGACTAGCTATTAAAAATGTGAATCTGGAAAACTGAATTGCTTACAGTTGTCTTTGAAGATCAGTCTTCTGGGGAGGTCTGAGAAGACTCACATACTTCGGGTCCAGCTCCCTCCAGCCTCCGTTAATTCAACCCTCTCACTCTGTTTCTGTGTTACATTCTCTCAAGCCTTTCAGTTCTTCAATGTGCAGTCTCTCTCTTGCCCCAGGGCCTTTGCATACGTCTTAATTTGCCTGTAACTTTCTCGTCTCCCTCTTGTCCCTCCCTCCCAAATTCTGCTGGGTTGGGAAGATCCCCTGAAAGGGAAATGGCAACTCATATTTTTGTCTTGGAAATCCCATGGATAGAGGAGCCTGGTGGGCTACAGTCTATGGGGTCGCAAAAGAGTTGGACACCACTTAGCGACTAAACAACAACAATGTCCATTTACTAAACTCGCAGCTCAAATAGTGCTTCTTTCTTGACCCATCACCACCACAGTCCTACAATTATATAAGATTCCCCTGTTTCATCCTTTCATGTAGCACCTTCTACAGCTGTCAGGTTTTGTAATTCATGCTTTTTATGATTATTTAATCAATGTTTGTCGCCTTTTGTTTATTAGTTTCCTAGCACCTGGCACAATGAGAAACATTCAGTAAATATAAATGAAAAGGTATGTGACAGAAGATAGAATTTTCATGCTTATTGGCAAAAGAAGTGGCAGAATCTACCTTTTGGAGATTTAAAAACAAGCCAAGATTGTTCATAAGCTGGAACATTAATCCATATATTTTGATATAATTTTTTTTTTTTTTTTTGCTGGTGGAGGGGAGGGAGGTGGGATGAAACTAATGCAGCAGCAAGGAAAAACAAATTTTTTTTCTGGTGAAATAAGTAATGGTTTTCTGGTTGGATAATTCTGCATGTGGAAAATGATTGATTAAAACTTCCTGCAAGCTTGGGCTATGCAAATAAAGCAGGTGTCTATGTATATGCCAGGCTTGAACGCAGTCGTCAATTATATTTTGGAAAAATTGCCCTGGTTGAGCTTTGAATCATACTTCCACATCTGTCAGTATGCTCTAGTCACTACCCAAACAGGAAGCAGACATGGCCAACTAGGCCAAAAATGATAAAATAATATAAATAAATAGAGTTTGGCCTCCCAGTATGGGGTGACTGTTCCAACTTACTTATTTCTGTTTCAATGAAAAAAAATGATAGAATGATCATGAAGGCATAAGTATTGCCTAACAAATCCCTTGGTGTCACCATAATTATGTGTTACATTAGCCAAAAGAAAGAGTGAATGAGTGAGTTTCAGCAGGGAAAGTGATCTGAGGACCTGTGGCACTTTCCCCTCAATCCTATGGTGATCTACTATAACCAAAATCACTTCTGAGAGTTAGCTTCTCACTTTCAACCAGGGTTTCTTTGGCAAACACTTTTTATGTAGCATTAAAGAGTTCCATAAAGAAGGTTGAGCAGCAAAGAATTGATGCTTTCGAATTGTGGTGCTGGAGAAGACCCTTGAGAGTCCCTTGGACCACAAGGAGATGAAATCAGTGAAGGAAATTTTCTAAAGGAAATCAGTCCTGAATATTCCCTGGAAAGACTGAACCTGAAGCTCCAATACTTTGGCCGCCTAATTCAACGAGCCGACTCATTTGGAAAAGACCCTGATGCTGGGAAAGACTGAGGGCAGGAGGAGAAGGGGGCGACAGAGGATGAGATGGTTGGATGGCATCACCAACTCAATGAACATGAGTTTGAGCAAACTCTGGGAGATGGTGAAGGACAGGGAAGCCTGGCATGCTGCAGTCCACGGGGTCGCAAAGAGTCAAACATGACTGAGTGACTGAGAGACAGCCAAAGAGTGCCCTAAGGAGCTCTTAAACAGTTGATGAGAGAAGATCCACTTTGTTGCATGGAATGTTTTACTTCTCAGGTAGGTCAGTGGATTTCTGGTCCATTTCAGCCTAACTGCATTCCATTTGCAGAATCACATTTTTATGATCATCTTCTGATCTTTTATCCTCATAGGTCTCATTAAAAGTCTCTTCAAATCACTGAAGAGTGATTTCTAGCAATGTATTCAACAACAAAAATTCACTCAGACTCTCGGTCACATTATCGCCTAGCTCTGTTTTATCTTATACAGCAAAACAACAACAACAACAAAAAACCAGTTTGATCATTTAAATGGGAATTGATGAAAATAGCCAGTGCTTAAGATGGATTCACATATAGCTGACAGTGTTTTTCAAAATTCATTTTTTTCATTATAAGTAACATTTTCCAATTGATGTATTTATTATTTATTCCAATTCCAGTCATCACCTTTGATGATTGCCAAGGTTCCTTCCAATTACAAGAACATTCTATTATTCTGTTCTTATATAAACCATCTTCACCTGTGATTCTGTGTCCCTGATTTGTATGTGAATCTGAACTTAAACTCTGCTCGATTAAAGAGAATAATAATATCCACTTCCAGTAGCACTAGCTTAGAAAATGAGTTATACAACATAAATAATTGTATTCACTTTAGAAACTAATATTAATATTTTCACTTTGTAAAGTTAGGGTAGTAACAGTATACCACTAGCTCTCTCAACAACTGAAATTCTTCAGATTCGAAGAAAGCAGATGTGAAAGGAAATCATTTATTTTCAAACAAAGAATAAACCTGATAGTATACACAACACCTTCAATAAATAATTCCATTAATACGAACAACTCTTTAAAGTCCTATTTAAAATATTTCCCAATTTAATATTATATATTTTTAAAAGGAAAAGTCTATTGTACTTATCTAATGGATTTCTTGACCATTTAAAATGAAGACAGACTGTATGTGTGCATGTGTGCCAAGTTGCTTCAGTCGTGTCCAACTCTGTGTGACCCTATGGACTGTAGCCCTCCAGGCTCCTCTGTCTATGGGATTCTCCAGGCAAGAAGACTGGATTGGGTTGCCATGCCCTTCTCCAGGGGATCTTCCCAATTCAGGGATTGAACTGGCATTTCTTATGTGTCCTGCGTTAGAATGTGGATTCTTTACCACCAGCACCACCTGGGAAACCCCAAAGACAGCTTACTATGCCATAATTGTATTTATTTTTCTTTTTTTTGGCTGCACTATGTGGCATGTGAGGTTTTAGTTCCACAACCAGGGATTAAACCTGCACCCCCTGCTTTGGAAACTCAGAGTCTTTACCACTGGATTGCCAGGGAAGTCCAACCATAACATAATTTTAAATGCATTTATTTAAAAATGCTATACTTAATATGCAACTTGAAAATCTCTGGGCTGACATAAAAAACATATTTGTCTAGTTCTGATTTGCTCTTCTGAAGCCTGGCCATACTTCCTGGCCTTGCTTTTCTGGCTCTCAAGTAAATGATGAAAACTTCCCCAGGTCCTGCAATACAAACTCTATTTGTAACTGTCCTTTGCAGTTGTATAATTTCAACTTTGAGACTGATACACATCATTTTAAATTATTTCCTAGTGTCTTCCTAGGTTAATCACAATATTTGCCTTATAAAGGGTAGCCCTTAAAAGAAAAAAAAAGCCTTTAAATTTAGTAGTAGGCTTTGTTAGATAGGAAGTAGATTTTATTATGAAAACAGTTGAAATGAATAGGGTTTTGGGGTCCTCATTCAAAAGGCCACTTAAGTGGCATTAGAATTCTGCTTTAAGTGTAATTGCGTGTGCACAGGCGTGTGTGTCTTCCATTCCCTAGTCTAATATCCTCAAGCCCTGTTTTGTTTTTTCAAATTTTAAAACCCAACTAATGTCTTACTTTTTCAAAGACATCCTGAGTCCACAGTGGTTCTGAAATCTCTCTCATTCAGGTATCAGAAGATGTTACAATTTAACTCTTCTTATCAGGAAGCAACAGTTAGAACTGGACATGGAACAACAGACTGTTTCCAAATAGGAAAAGGAGTACGTTAAGGCTGTATATTGTCACCCTGCTTATTTAACTTATATGCAGAGTACATCATGAGAAACGCTGGGCTGATGAAGCACAGCTGGAATCAAGATTGCCAGGAGAAATATCGGTAACCTCAGATATGCAGATGACACCACCTCTTGATGAAAGTGAAAGAAGAGAGTGAAAAAGTTGACTTACAGCTCAACATTCAGAAAATTAAGATCATGGCATCTGGTCCCATCACTTCATGGCAAATAGATGGGGAAACAGTGGAAACAGTGGCTGACTATTTTTTGGGCTCCACAATCACTGCAGATGCTGACTGCAGCCATGAAATTAAAAGATGCTTGCTCCTTGGAAGAAAAGTTATGACCAACCTAGACAGCATATTAAAAAGCAGAGACATTACTCTGCCAAAAAAGATCCATCTAGTCAAAGCTATGGTTTTTCCAGTAGTCATATATGGATGTGAGATTTGGACTGTAAAGAAAGCTGAGTGCCAAAGAATTGATGCTTTGAACTGTGGTGTTTGAGAAGATTCTTGAGAGTCCTTTGGACATCAAAGAGACCTAACCAGTCCATCCTAAAGGAGATCAGTCCTGGGTATCCTTTGGAAGGACTGATGTTGAAGCTGAAACTCCAATACTTTGGCCACCTGATGTGAAGATACCTTTGAAATGACCCTGATGCTGGGAATGATTGAGGGCAGGAGGAGAAGGGGTCAACAGAGAATGAGATGATTGGATGGCATCACTGACTCAATGGACATGAGTTTGGGTAAATTCCAGGAGTTGGTGATGGACAGGGAGGCCTGGTGTGCTGCAGTTCATAGAATCGAAAAGAGTCGGACACAACTGAGCAACTGAACTGAACTGATCTCATGATCTATATTGTTCTCTTTTTCTGGGGTCATTAAAATAACCACTAGACTTCTCAAAGTTGATGTTAATGAAAGATAATCATATTGCCTCACTCAACTGGCCAGGGTTAAAATGAGCTAGTCTAGAAATGCTTTGCAAAGTTAAAAACTTTTAACTTTTAACATTTCTCTTCTCCGTTGCTAATGGGAAATAGGCCTGGGATGACCCCTTGATGAGTAGACCATGGATCACAGGCATCTTGTCATTTTTGCTGGTAGGACAAAGGAAGAAGAGGAGCTTCCACTTTGGGGTGGGACAGACATTCAGGGGCAGAGACTGTACCTGTCATCAGAAGCCATAGACACATAGGAAACTCCTGAACCTCCATAGATTCATTCATCCATTCATTCATTTATTCATTCTGGTCATTCATTCATTCCACAGAGACTTTTGGAATGCCTTCTCTGTGTCAGGTGACAGGATAAAAGACTGATTTGTATGCCCTGAAGCTTTTACTCCAGGTTAACAACTCTTGTTTTCTTATTTGTCTTGCTTCCTCTTTAAAAGGTCTTTCTGTTCTCTCTACCTGTGTTTGCCAGGTTCAAAGTGATTTCAATACATGCTTTTTATTGAGGATGATGTTTGCAAAGGGCTTTTAACATAACTTAGCTGTTGAAAATTTTTTACATAAGAGTCTCTCTTTTGCCAAAATCTTCTGTCTCCTTCCTTCCTTGTTCTCTTCTTTAATATCATTTAATTTCTTATATGACTGTTTGTCATTCCTTTTTTAATCTCCCTATCCTCTTGAATTCATTTTCTTCCTTGGCTAACTAAATAAAAATGCTTGGAGGACTTTTTTTACCCCCATTTAAAAAAAAATCTCTTTTATCTCTACATGACATTTTCCCTTTCTGATAGTTCTTTCATTTTAGTGCTTTTTTCTTTTGCCTTTTGTTTGGCATTGCTTTTTATTCCTGTGCTCAGTAAAGTCAGTTTTTTTTTTTTTTAACATGTTCTTCCATTTCTTTTCAAGTTGGCCTGTATCTGCTCTCAGTTTCTCCTTTTTTCTTCTCCTCAATAAATTTCTTTTTCTCTGTCTGATCTCTTCCTCTTTCCTCTTCTTATTCCTCCTTCCTCTTTTTCCAAATTTTCCAGTATACTTTCATCTTTTTATTTTCCTTGATTATTTCCTTTTTCCCTTTTTTCAGTTCTTTTATTCTCATTTAGTATTTTAAAGGAAAGAACAATTTGGAAACTTTTGTTTTCTCTTTTTTTACACTACTATCAGGAAAGGGTACACTTTTTGTGCCTGCCTCTCCGAGCACAGCAATAACATGGGGGAGGTGATGGTTTTGAGAACCTGCCCTCCCCAGTCCTGCAATCAGAGCATCACAGAACCAAAGAGGCAGTCAGGAACCCACACTTCAGCCTTTAGGCAAAAGGGCTCTTTCATCTCAAATATAGAGAGCTCTTTAGTCCTTTCTGAGAAACTATAGTTTAATACCTTTTTCACCTTTTCAAAGTACCTGTGCCTCCTTTTCCCCAAGCTGAATGAAGCAGGAGGGCCATCTCCATCGGATGAACAGTGCAGCTAAGGCAGAGTGAGGAAGCATGTTTCCTGAGGTCTCCCAGTCCTGCAGCAGCCCCGTGGCACCCAGGGATGACCCAGAATGTGCTGTGGTCTTGGGCCTCAGCCTCTAGATTCCAGGGGGCCTTTTTAGTACTTCTATGCCTCTCCCAGCAAGGCAGGCGGTGTTGGTGGCTCTGTTTTGCCTCCTGCCCCCAGGCGCCTACGCTTCTCTTCCTCTTTATCTTCTGAGAAGAAGGCTAATGATTCAGGTAGTTTTCCTCCTGTACACGTGGATTGGGAAGCATGGCCCTGCAGCCTCACTCATCAAATTCTGGGCTGTCATCCTCTTGTCAGAAATGCCATTGAACAGATTTCTGGCCCTTTGGCTGGAGGGAGGAGATAGGTTCAGAACCATGTGATTTCCAAGTCCCTTCTAGAGGACCATGTAATTCATTCATTTTTGCTGTTTAATCACTCAGTCGTGTCTGACTGGTAATTCTTAGGTGTGGAAATTGTTGTGTGTGGAAATACCTGTTGTTGAGATTTTTAAAAATGCACATCTCTCTTACTCCTACTAAAATAGGAAATTCCTTTCATATTTTCTTTCCCTGTGTTCCTTTTCTTCTATTTCACAAATAACCATCCATAATTACATATCCTTGGATGTAGGCTGTTGACACGTCCCAGCTGTTTCTTCCCTAGGTCCTAACCCCCAATAATGCAGATTCCAAGTTAGAATGAGAAGGCCCTGTAGATAGGTTCCAGACTGCTTTCACCTTGGAGACTGAATATAGTAATGTAGAGGTAGCAAGGATCTGTTTTCACCCTTAAAAGGGGGAATATTTACCAATGATAAATTGTATAGACTATAAAAATGTAATTTTCAGCTCTTAATTGTATCGACTTAGTGTGTTAACATTGGTTGTCTCAATCCTACATAGGATTGCCTAATGAAGGGGATTTGGCAGCCCAGCATTTTTGTGGCATGATCCTAATGTGGGAAGAAGTGATAAATGCGGTCCTGTGTTTCCAAAAGCTGAGGGACACCTCATTGGAACTCATGCAGTGAGTGGTAGAGGGGTTTTACAACTCAGGGCTGTTGACTCCACTCAGGTGCTTCAGACTGAAAAAACAGAGCATTAATTTGTCCCCTCTAAACATTAAATGAGTGCTTACTATAGGTCAGCTAGGTAGAAAATGGGAACACACAAGAATATACCAACATACTCAGCTGAGCAGGAAGACAGCCCTGAAGCTTACAGGGCTGTGTGCTCTGCCATAGTTGGCAGAGGGGCTCGGGGAACCCTCAAACCTTACCGTTACTGCTTTTATTGACTCCTTAGTGTCTGTGTGTGATACATATAAAATGTGCCTATTTCATGCTTATTTATGTCTGTTAACTTAGGGTATTAAATTTCTCTATGATCAGCCCGGTTACTACTTTTAAACCTCTTACCCACAGTTATAGCTTGATGAGCACTCAGGTAATACTTCTTTGATAATAGGTGGTTTGTTCTTCTTTGAGCTGACAATCTCATCATAAATCCCTACTGAATCACTGTTGAGATCTGTCCAGTTTTCCAGCTTGTGATCCTTATTAACTTTAACCAAGATCTGAAAGTTGTGGAACATCCCCTACAAATTTAATCAGCATCTTCTCAGTTCACTTATAAGAGTGTGAAATAGAACCCCACCCAAGGCCAACACCATGCCCTGCCCTAGTTCGCGCTCACCAGCTGTCTTTGTAAGGAGGCTCAGCTCACCCTAAAGCTCCCTAGAAAGTTTTTCTGAAGTCAAGGAAAGCAAATAAAATTATTAATTCCATGTTTAATATCCATTATAGATACATTAACTTTTAGTCAAATTTATGGCAAGTTAAAGCTGTATTTTTATGTGATCAATGTACTTAATAGCAGGTTAGGGTTCTTTCCCAAGCACCGTGCCTGTTCTATTTTTGCTCATTTTATAAGACCTGGGGCCAAATTTTACTATTTCAAATGACTATAAAATTTTATTGTTGTGTCTTTTCCTTTATGACTTATTGTTGGTCATATCTATGATTTATTGGATTTAAGTCCTTGATCAAGAACACAACCCCTAATTACAAACTTGTTTCCAGGGGACAATACAATCTGCTTTACAATTGTATGTTTTATGATGAAGCTTTTTTAGGAATTCTTTGTGGTGACAGTTGTGGATTTTTTACACTTAAAACTGCTTCCAGTTAAAAGTCTCACCAAGGGCTTCTGACATAAAAAAAAATGATCATTACATTAAATAAACCAACATTTTAAGAGAGATTTATAAATTATTTTTGTTTATACGCTTTAAGAACAGGGAGTCTAAAACCTTATTTTGTGTAGGAAATATTGAAGTGTTTTGATTTAGTACAATGACTATTTAAAGGGAAAGGGAGAGGAATGATTTTTAAAGGGTGAGAGAAGGAAGGAAGTCCAAAGGAAATAAAGAGGGTTTTCTAAAGGGAAAAAAAAAATTGAAGAAATGCCTAGACCAAGGAAACAAAGATTAAGAAGATGAGGCAAGCTGAGGAGCAGAATGAAGTAAACTGAACACAAGACCCTGTTGGTCACTGATCCCATTTTTCTTGTCTACTTTGACAAGAAAGTAGTGAACTAGTGATGAAAGTAGTGGACTAGTTCAGCACTTTAACTAGTGATGACCAGGGACTGCTGTGCTCAGACCTTCAGGGACACGTGAGGATCTCGGTGGAACGACTCACACCATCGTTCTTCCCAGTGACTGCTGGGTGAGACTGAGGTGGGACCAGGTTCTTGATCAGTGAGGTTCTCACCCACTTTTCTCTAGCAAGGAAGCCACTGGAAGGATATTTTTTATAGGCACCAAATCCCTAACACTATAACTTCTGGAAGGCTGTAGGAATCCAGAGTCAGCCAGAGATAGTTTCCACAGAGCCAATCCCCTTCATGTAGCCTCGTCAAACTGCCCCCTTCCACAGACCCTGATCCCCCAAACATTGAGCAGAAGTCTTCTCAAGTCACCCCATAACTGCCCAAGTGAGCATGCTCATTCCTATGTGAGCTGAGCTCAATCTCAGCATAAATAAATACATGCCGCTGATTGTAGAGAATTGCTAATAACTGCCGTTGGCATAGCACTAAAATTTTACAAAAAATTTTTAGCTACACTATCTTATGAATCCCCATAGAAGCTTTGTAATGGATATATTATAATTACTATTTCCATTTTACTGATAAATGAATAGGCTCAGAAGGATTTGGGGGAAAAAAAAGAAAAAAAAAACAAGTTAAAAAAAACAGGCTTAAAGAGGTTAAATAACTTGCTTCATACCACACAGCCAGGAAGTAGCACAGAGACAATAAAACACTCTGGTTCTAATTCTAGCAATGTTCCTATTACACCTTGAAAACTTTCCACTTCCATTCAAAATAAATATTTGATATTATGTCACAGCAGAGATGGTACAAATAGTTCTTAGAAGTGAGAATTACAGGGATCTCATTCTTCAAAAGGTTAATATTGAGTTGGTCAAAACGTTTGTTGGGGGTTTTCTGTTAGATATTTCATAAGATGGTTGTTCTACTGGAGACCCCTATGACTTTGTTCTTTTTTCATCTCAAACACACATGTTCTTTCTTTCACTTTTGTCTCATGAGTGGAGTTCCATACCACCATCTTCCACCTTACACTGATAGAGCTGACTTTGCCCTGAGTGTGCAGAGTGAAGAACCTGTGACCCCTCTGTATTCCAACTATCCTGAGGATTCACTTTCAAGCTGAGATTGACTTCGGATCATGAGTAGCTGAGAGCCATGGAGGGGAACACTGGAGAACCTCCTTCCTAGATCACTGGAGTTACTAGCAGTAACGTTCTGCCATGAACAACTCTACAGGAAAGCCAAAATCACATTAAATTTATATCCTTAGGTATCCCTCTCTTTTCTGTTACACAGCTATTTCTATTTCTTCCTGCATTTGGTCTTACTATTGTATTTGTGTCATAATGAATATCATTAGAAAAGTTGGTTTAGCAAATGTTAGCATCAACTACATTGATAAAATCATTTAGAACTCTTTGATTGAAAATGTTCTAGAACCACGAAGACATATATGTTATAGTCTACCCTGCAGAAAAATACTCCATTATAATATATTGATAATAATATATTAGCATACATGTTACATGTATGTTTTATACCAAATGATACCCAATTTATATCCAGAGAAGCTCATTATTCTAACATAAAACACATGTACTTGGTGCTGAGCTCTGATTCTTGTCCTACTGGGGTGCAGGAATAACTGGATAGGGACTTCCCTGGTAGTCCAGTAGCTAAGATGCTGTGCTTCAGAATCAGGGGGCCAGGGTTTGATCCCTTGTCAGGGAACTAGATCCCACATGCTGCAACTAAGACCTGGCACAGCAGGAAAAAAAAACCCAGAATATCTGGATAGTTCTTTTTCGCTATGATAGATTTGATACCAAGATTAGAAGAGGAAAGACAAAAAGAAAAAAAAAATTTCTTTCTTGATAGTGAGTGTTTTGGTACATTGTTCTTTAATTTACTATGTGGGTAGATGTATATATCCTCAATGGAAACTCCAGAACTATCTACCTGCCTCTGAAGATTAGCAAAGTTGGATACTCTTGTAGCTGAAGCGATAACAGGGGTTGAATACAGGATCTGTGCAATTGCCCTTGATAGATGGTAGGAAAGAGAACTTAAACTTGTGACTTAAGTTACTCAAGGTTTCTGGGGAAGACTGGCAGTGAGCACAGCACAGAAAAATGACTCTGAGAAGCACGGGGCCTTGGAGGGGACGGGGCAGATTCGGGAAAATGAAAATACAGTACAGTTGGATGAGACCCACGGAGTCTATCTACGTAGTTCAGGAAGTCCCAGGTTGCCTGGAGTCAACGTGCATTCAGAAGAGGATCTTCAACTAAGGGCTGCATACAAGGGAAAGAGAAAGAAAGGTAGGAAAACGCAACTCAGCCAATCAGGGCAGATGAACACCCACCTGAAGTTCATTTCTCGCAAACCTGCCTGTCTTCTCCAGCAGGCACGCTCTTCGGGGGGGATTGGAGATACCTGAGAAGAACAAAAAACTGTTTAATGCCAGAAACAAATGCTTGGTTCTGAGTAACCAGGTCACCTCAAGACTCAGCCCCCAGCCCTCCACTCCCCTGTACACTTCCTGTCTGCCCCCATCTGCTCCTTTGCTGAAATACTAATAACTTCAGAGAGTGTACCTCCTGCCTTGCGTGCAGCTCACACCAGGCATGACTCCATGCTATTTCCCTTGGATGGCTTCTGGCCGTCCACATTGCAGCTGACTGTTCAGTCCTGGCCGCACTTCCTCTTCTAGAAGTATTTTCCTCTTTCTATTCACAGCGATACCATGCTCCTGGCCACAAAAGCTTACATCTTCTTTGAGTCATTTTGTTCATTCTCATATTCAGTCAATCTCCAAATTCTGTCAAGTCTTCCTTCAACAACTTTTTTTTTCCTCTCCATTTCTACTGTTGATCCCTGCTGACTTGGATTACACTTCAATCTCTTAACAGTTTTCTCTACGACCTTGCCCGCTCCATTTTGCCTGACCTACTGATGCCAGAACATTATTCTTTAAACACTTAAAAAGATCGTGTTGAAAACCTTCCAGAGACTTTATTTTGCCAATGGAATAATGACTGCATAAGACCACACAGTTCATTAGAGACACAGTTATGGCTGGAGCCCAGGATTTTTTAACCTCAGTTCCAATACATTTTTTAGTAAAGTATACACACTGAGTCCTAAGAATTCCAGCATAAGAATACATTATCTATCCTACTTTCTCCCAAACTGCTTTAGTTTTTTTTTTTTGTACTTTGTTTTAATCTGTAATCTGTCTTAATTCTTTTCAGAAGTAGGAGGGATGTTAAAATTTAAGTAAGGCAAAGCAAATATTGGTCAAAATAAAAATCCTGTATTCAAAGACAGCTAAAACTATGTCAAACAGGTGCAACCACCCTTTCTTATTTTCAGAGACAAGTTATACTGAATTTGGTTTCACAAGTCCCATTCTCTTCATTGACCCCTGCTTCCAGAGAGAGCATCTTTTCTGAATGCTCAAGCTGGAGCTAGCTCTTGATGTTGAGCTCTTACTCTTGTCCTATTGGGATTCAAGAATATCTGAATGGTTCAATGTCTCAATATTATAGAAGAATGGGATTCCATCTATCCAGGGAAGGTTGGTTAAAATCCCATCTTAACAAATTTCAAATGGGAGTTGGAAACTTCTAACAAAAATATTTATAAATTCTTCACTTGGCCTTAAGAAACCTCCTGCAAGGAGCCTGTAGCAGGGGGACTGGCAAACAAAAGCAGGGAACTGTAGGGACAGGAGCTCCACAGCTGAGACCTCACAGACACTTGGGGAAGATGCTCTCCCAAAATCCTAGAGCAGAGCTACACTGGGCTTAGTATTCTGAGAGCTGAAGACCTTCTGTAGCCCATCTTGGGCATAATAGTTGTCTCAACTATTAGCGGACTTATTTCTTGCCACTCACTTATAACAAATGAGAAACTGGTTCAATAAACAAAGCCCTTATTTGGCAATTTTCATCTTCAGTGCACTTTCCAAATGTTAACCAATTAATCTGCTTGACAGTGCTCCACTTAACAGTGGTACATGTTTTATGTTCATAAGCTCTTTGATATTTCATTTCCGGGTCTTTTTTTTTTTCCTGTCTTCTTCCACAGCCAAAGTAGTGAGGTTCTTTGCTGATGTGGTGCCCTTTCTCGTTTTACAACCTAGATGCCCTCATGGTGGTAGATGATCAAGTGAGAAGATGGGATGAGGTTGTAGCAAGGAGAAAAGGAGGAAAAGAACCTCACCCTTATGAATATCAGAAATGCCACCCAGAGAAAGACCCTGCCTTCAGGGAGCCACTGCCTCTGATGGTGCCACCAGGATTCCCCTAGCTCCTGAATGGTCAACAAGTATTTAGTGAGTGCCTACTATGTGCCAGGCCCTTGTTCTAAGGACTAGGCATAGAGCAGCAAGCAAGATCTCAGTCTTTGCCCTCCTGAAGCCCCAATATGAGAAATGTAGAGATCTACCTTGCATATATCTCCCTCAGGCAGTTTCATAAATTTGTCTTTTTCTATGGCATTTCTCAGGGAAATGAACTCCTCACATTTATTTTTCATGGAGTAAACACGACTTCATTCATTCTAAAGCTTTCTTTTGCAAGCCTCAAGATCTACTCAGGAATTAGTGTCTGAATCTGCACCCTTACCCTCTCGATGATGAGTTCTTGTGATTTTAGGGTTATGAACACTATTAAGAATCTGATGATAACTGTGCATCCAATCAACAGAAGGAACATATATGTATCATAAACATATACTATATATATACACAGAAATGGGTTTTCCTGGTGGCTCAGTGGTAAAGAAGCTGCCTGCCAATGCAGGAGACCCGGATTCAATCCTTAGGTCAGGAAGATCCCCTGGAGAAGGAAATGGCAACCCACTCCAGTATTCTTGCCAAGAAAATTCCATGGACAGAGGAGCCTCATGGGCTATAGTCCTTGGGGTCACAAGGAAATGTATACAACTGAGTGACTGAGTGTGCATGCACATACATATATAATACACACACATATATAAATGTGCATGCCATGCTAAAGCCCATGCACTCCAGGTTAAGAAGCATGATCTAATCTAGCAATATTACTATTTTAAAGATTTCATTTTATTTAGATTTCAACGACCACAATTAGATTTTATACTTTGGAGAATGCCAATTATAATCATCACTGATTCTTATAGGCAAGTATCTTCACTTCTTTGATCTCTTAGAGCATTTGAAAAAATGAAGTATGATTGATTTATAGTACTGTATTAGTTTCAGGTGTACAACATAGTGATTCAAAATTTTTATAGATTATATTTCAATTACAGTTATTATAAAATAGTGGCTATATTCCCATGCCGTACAATACATCATTGTAACTTATTTATTTTATTCATAGTATATACTTCTTAATTCCCTACCTCTATCTTGCTTTGATTATTTATTTGAATTATTTTAGCTTTTATTAGGGCAGGACTAAAAATGCACAGAGCTCTCTAGGTGTGGATATACTGTTTTTTTGGAGAATATGATATTGGCTTCTGCATCATTTTAAATCTTGTAGTTGAATCTGTACATTGTTTTTAAGGTATAGTCTATAATGATGGCATGCTCCATGTTCTAGATGGTAATTAAAACTGTGGAATCCATCATTTTTCTACGATAATTGGTCTTACAGTCCCCTGAATGTATTCTCTTACTCTTGCATTTAAGGAATTTCATCTGCCAGTTTTCTGCTCCCATATGCAGTCTTGTGAAAATTTCAGTTTCCCCTGCATAAATGGTATGATATTTCATTATTAAAAAGAACTTAGTGTCATGTGCAAACCTGAGGATTTTATTGTAAACAGTCTCTTGTTAACATCTCAGCATTCATTTGTGAGTTGGTACAATTTAAAAAATATTTTTCCTCTCCCTTTTCTTCTTTTTGGGAGCCAGTGTCAGTTCTCTTCTAAGATAAAACAGTTAATTAAATTCTGTGTTTGGTCCCAAATAATATATGGCAGAATATCAACAGTGGACATTTCTGGTTAGCTGGATTATGGATGATTTTAATTGAACTCATTTTGCTTCTCTATTTTCCACATTTTCTACAAAGAATATATATTGCTTTTGTAATTAGAAATATCAAATAGGCAGTTTTTCATGGAATTGTAACCCACCCGGGCTTACTGAGCATTTAAATAGAGGACATTTACTACATGCTTCCTTCAAAATATTAGGCAAGTGCAGTCTCGCTTTCATAAACTGTCTTGCCTTACTCTGTAGATTGTACAGGGAATCGTATCCTTCGGTCTTTACTCATAAATGCTTGTCACATTAGCAGCCCGCCAGTCCTCCATTAAATTGACCTGTCTACACAAGTTTCAATGGATCCCAAATTTCACCCTTGAATGTCTTCTAAACTCTTGGGTAGAGCCCATTTATTTCCAGTGATTACTCAAATTCAGGAAAGAAAATTGTGACAAAATGCATTATTGATTCAGCCACGACATCTAGTTTATTTATTGCTATTTGATTTTGTACTTGTGACTGATCTGCTTCAGAAGTTAATTTAGGAGTGGGACTGTCACTAATGCTTTCCTTTATAAGCTGATTCATTCTTCTATCTCCTTTTCAGACCTGCATGGACTTTTTATATTGTGATCATCAATCAATTGGTCTCATTGATTCTCGTGCTATCTCTCTGGCTCCCCTGTTTCTAAAAAGTATTTTAATACTGGGGTTGATTCCTTGGATATGTGCCCTGGTTCTTTTTGAGCTTAAAAATTGATTTTTCTGCTATATATTATACATGTATATAAAATTTTTTTCTGCTATATGTCACTTATATTTTTCTATTCAGGCACATTTATTTTCCATATGATGCCTTTAAAACAATATATTTTTATTTTTAAACTTAATTTAGATTGCAGGTTATATAGAAATAAGCTGTGGGTTGGATTTGGCCTATAGGCTGTAATCTGCTAAAGTCTGATCTAGATATTTAAGTATGATACTTTCTACCCCCAGTGATTCTATCATATTTCCTTGGCCCATAAATTTCTGCAACTTGTTTTCATTTAAGAGGCCCTAAAATACAAAGGCATATCCCCTCCTGTGAGCCTACACCATATGCTTCCTAGACAGAGTTTTTGTTTGGCAGCAAGAGGCTATTTAGTTCCTTATTTGCTAATTACATCATAGCTCTCATTTGCTGTCAACTTATTTCCTTCTGGCCACTTGGTCTGATAAGTCTTTATTGTTTATTTGAAACAGTTTTGCATGCTGAATTGATCTTTCACCACTTCTCCCATCTACTAGTTCTTAGATTACACCATCCTTTTTTTATTATCCTTATTTTTCTCAGATATGTTCTCCACTTCCTCTTTGATTGCTTTATTTGAATCTTGGATAATTCAAGTATGTTTTCAGCCATTTCCCTCTCTATTATTTAATTTTAAACTTTCTGAAATTTGAAAAGTATCCTTAACAGTCTGGTGCTATTTTACCTCAGATAGTAGTCCATTATTATTATTATTATTTTCCTTTGTGAACTCTGACTTTCCAAAAGATATCCTGGTTCTTGGTATAAATCTCTTTCTTATACCATTGTTTTATCTATATGTTCTGGCTCTGGAAGTCTGCTCTCTTGAAAATTCATCATAGAATCTACCTTACCTCAGGATATTGGACTGAAGCTGTTTGTTTTGTAACTTAAATCTGATTCAGGTGTGATTCAAATTGAGTCCCTATAACTATTGTTATTAATTATTTACTGTCCCAAGAAATTGCAGCTTGTTTTATGAAGGTCACTGTAAGTGTTATAGTGGGTATTTTAGGACATGGATCATGGCCAACACAATCTAATTTTGAGCCAGTGTCTAATCTACTAATGAAGCTAGCTTCTGTCTGTTCAGTTAGCATTCCTCATCCTGGAGAAGTTTGGTCAGGACAAGATGACTCTGGAAATTTCTTAGGGATTGGATTTTAACTAAAGTTCAACTTCTTTTCTCATTATTTAGATATTTTTATTTGGTACGATGAAAATAGCATTGAAATAAGATTCAAGAGATTGGAATTTTTATTCTAGTTACATGAATTTAACTGAGTGAAACCAGTCTGGACCTAAAGTTTCCTCACCTGAAAAATGAAGAATTTGTTGCAGTTGGCTTCCAAGTCTGCCTCCAACATTCTGAGGCTCTGTGACAAACTGTACACTAGGCATAATGGTTTGCCCAAGTGGTATAAGAACTGGCACATAGAGATACAACTTCAGGACCACGACACTTTCTTTCTTTCTTTTTTTTTTTAATTTTTTTTTATTGTTTTTGCCATACAATGTCATGATATCACCATGGGTTTACATATGCTTCCCCTCTGGATCCCCCCTCCCTCCTCCCTCCCCCCCGGGAAATCTCGCTGCACCAGTCCCGAGCATCAATCCTGGGCTGGCGATTGATTAGACACATGACAATTAACATGCTTCAATGCCCTTCTCCCATATCATCCCACCCTTACCCTCATCCACAAAGTCCACGAGTCTATTCTATACATCTGCGTTCCTTTTGTTGTCTCCCATGTTGGGTTCTCGTTACCATCTTTCTAAATTCCATATATATGCGTTAATATACTGTATTGTTGTTTTTGCTTCTGGCTTACTTCACTCTGGATAATGGGCTCCAGTTTCGTCCATCTGAGTAGAATTGCTTCAAATGAATTTTTTTTTAATGCTGAGTAATATT
>ML663573.1:4263151-4383993 GCA_007570785.1 Antilocapra americana
AATCCTTGCCTGCAGGTTATTGAGCTGCAACTCCAACTTATTTTCCAGGTTTTGGATCATTTTCACTATCATTATTCGGAATTCTTTGTCAGGTAGACTTCCTATCTCTTCGTCTTTTGTTTGGTCTAGGGGGTATTTATCCTGTTCCTTTACTTGCTGGGTATTTCTCTGCCTTTTCATCTTGTTTATTTTGCTGTGTTGTCCCTTTATTGTGGGGGTTCCTCTCTGTGGGAGGGGTTGGATGTGTGGTTTGTCGAAGTTTCCTGGATGGAAAGGCTTGTGTGGTTTTCTGGTGGGTGAGTCTAGGTTTCCTCACTGTTACTCCTCACGTCGGCAATGGGTCGCCTCTCCAGATGCCCGATGTCCTCTGCCAGCATTCAGTTCCTGTTTTTTGGAGTTTGCTCGGCCTTTAAAAGTTCTTTTGGTATATTTATTGGGGAGAGAGTGTTCTCCCCGTCCTATTCCTCCGCCATCTTAGTTCCCCCTCTCAACAGAAAACAATCTTGATAATTGTACTTTCACACCTGTCTTAGACCATGTGAACTAGAAGAGGAAGAGGTAGATCACCAAAGAACAACTGGAGTGCCCCTGGGAAATCCCGTGTACAGAGGAGCTTGGCCGGCTACACTCCACAGGACCCCAAAGAGCGGGAAACAACTGCTCTGGTCTCCCCCAAACTTGCAGCTCCTTCCTGTCAACGCAGGCAACTCTCTGGGCTCTGCTTGGGCTTTCTCTCCCTGTGCTGCAGTCTGGAAAACCTTGTAAATACAGTAAGCTTTTTGAACTGATAGCATTTGTTTCCTCAGTCTTCAGCGTCAGTGTTACTCGTTACTGACGCCAACTGTCTTGGAAACAGACCCAGCGTTCTCCTTCAACAGCAGTAGAATTTTTTTTCCTTTATCAATAAAGGAAATGTTGAAAGTCACCCCTAAAAGCCAAACGAGAAAAGTTTTCCTCTGCCTCTTGGTCTGAGGAGAACTGGGTCGCGCGCCGCTGAACGAACTCAAGCCACACCTCCCCCACCTCAGCTACCCAGGACCATGACACTTTCATGTGGAGTAGAATCTTAAGTTTTAATTGCTTAATTCTTTGATGGAAGATTTTTTCAGTGATTATGAAAATGACTATGTCTGTCAGGACTATAACTTTGAACTTGGAAACTTGAAATTTGAAAATTGCTCCCTTGACTAGGTATGTGATGAATCTGAGGCACTGAAAAGCAGAAGGCAGACTCTTCCCAAAATGAGAATAATTAATTCTTCCAGGACCCAGAATTAATTACAAAGTTTTACTACGGTAATATCAGCTTAAAAAATACAATATTATTAGTTTCTGAACACTATTTCTAATTATGGTTTCATGATATTCAGTGTATGCTATTTTAGTTCCAGAGTTCAAACTGGTTTTGACTTCTTATTCCCAGAGTTACACTTCATAAGAGAAACAACAATCCATCAGAAAAGATCTCTCTTTCCTCTGGGTCCTCAGACCCAGGATTTTGTTTCTTAATATAAAGCAAGATGTTTATGTAGAAGAAAGAAGACTTGAATTAAGGTTTCACTCGGTTTTTGCATTTTGTATCTGTGTTGGTAGAAATGAGATGATTAAGAAATATGATTTCTAGTTTATTTTAATATTAATGTACTTAATAAACCCAAATTCTACCCTTAATAAAAATAGAAAATATAGAATGTTTTCTTAATATGTCTCATTTTGCTGGTAACAGGCAGCCTCTGACATAGGTGTCATCCCGGTATACACCAGCAGTGCTACTGAAAATGCACAGTGGGTCTCACTTCAGTTGAAACTTCTTTGTCTGTGATGTTATGTATTAATGTTTATCTTCTGTTGATGGTTTTGCCTCCAGACTCTTGACAGCTTACTTTTGTTCTGAGTCCAGCTTCGGTCCCTCATTTTGGGGTCTGCTGCCTATGACCCAGGCTGATACCACATCCAGAGATGGGTACAGACAAGCCGGAGAGTGTTCTGATGCTACAAACTTAACTTTGAACAAAGAAAACAGGTTATGACACAGAGGCTTTATCTGACATGGTGACTGCTAGATGCAAAAGTCAAGTAGAAAGAGGTGGTCTTCTGAATGTAAAATTGCTTGGCTTATGTGCTGGTACAATTGTTGGGTGAATCACTGGGCAAATACCCATTCAAGGCATATATGTGATGAATAGAGGGCAGGAAAGAAGCTACTTAAAATAATTGCCTTTCATCACAAAAAGATAAACACGATTTCACCTACAGGAGGGGCCTAGATTGGGCAAATTCATAAAGACAGAAAGTAAAATGGTGGTTGCAAGGTGGTGGGGAGAGGGAGGGAGTGAAGAACTATTTAATGGGGACAGAGTTTCAGTTTTACAAGATAAAAGAGTTCTGGAGATGAATGGCAGTGATGGTTGCACAATAATGTGAATTTACTTAATAATTCTGAACTCTAAAATAGCTAAGATGATACAGTTTTTGTATATCTCACCACAATTAAAAATGTAAATATTAAAAATCATTGTCTTTATTTGGTTTTGAGTAGGTGTTTTCTGCTCTTATCAAAATCCATTCATTGTATCAATTCTTTTACCTTATGAACTTGGTGACTTATCCTCCTAGGAAATGGATCTCCTGATAGTTGAAATTATTAGGCAAGGAGAGGTGAGATGGTTACTGGGAGGGTGTCCAGTATGTCATAAACATTTCAACTTCAACGTTAACTTTAGCGTTTCCCCAAACCATAGAAAAAAATTAAGTACTGAAGGACTTACTAATTCTGTACTTGTAGCATATGGAACTTTGCTCTCTTTCTCTTTTTAATTTGAAATATTAAAATACCTGGGAAAACTAATAGCAATTTCATATTTCATCAGCTTCATTCAGAATGTTCTCCAACTTAAAATTTCTTATAACTCATATAAAACCCATTTGCCCAGCTCTTTAAGTTTGATAGCTGTTAATCACCAGTATAATGAGCTTATTTAAAACACATAGAACAGAAATCCCAAATCTACTGTATTTTCTCAAAATTCAGGTATTTCTGGGCATATATACATGACTCAGAGTGTAGAACATGTACCTAGTTATTTCAAGGACCTGAGAAGGAACCTGGAAAGTTAGAAACTCAAGTTGTTTGGTCCAGGATGTTGGCATTTGAGGAAGCAGACACATAACACTCCTTTTCTCTCCCATCTGGTTTGAAACCAAATAATAAAGTGAAATAAAGAGCTGGAGGATAAAATAGCAGTTTTGGGGGTGTTTTTTTGTTTTGTTTTTTGTTGCTGGAGAATATGGCTTAGGAGCAGCAATAAGAACTTCCATCTTAAATCTCAGAATCAGACAGTCACCCAATCACAGGGAACATCGCAGGGTCCTTCTGTAGGCACAAAACTTTTGCGGCAAGCCTTAGCATGTGGAAGGCACTTCACATGTGTTCTATATCGGCAGAGGCTGTCCATGACTAGTGCCTACTCCCAAACTTGCCAATAAGATAACACAAGCTTCCTTCTTAGAGAAGAGTGAGTGAGGAAGTAAAGTGTATTCAAACCCACCATTGTCCCTTCATGGGGAAGATGAAGCTGGGGGAGGACCTTCTCTCCTCCAACCCTTACCCCTGCAGCACAGGGGTCTTCTCAGTATCTTCAAAGCTAGTTCTGAATTGAACCCAGCACCTGCCCCACAGGCTCTTCTCTGGTCCAGTTTCCAGTGACCAAAACCTAAAAATCAAGCCCAACAAAACAATGTGGGTTATTGAGAACACAAGCCTCAGCAACACTGGCTTTTGTGCTTAGGCAGGAGCTGGTGGCCGCGGTCCACAATGACACCAGCAGTCTGGCCTTTGGGGGCAGCCGCCTTCATGGTAATGTTGGCAGACATCAGTAGTAGCAGTTACAGCTGGAAATCATAAAAACAATAATCACTGTAAAAGCCAATATTAATAAGCCTATACTATGAGCCAGGAATTCTGTTCAACAAGTCACATGCATTGTATCATCCTTTTAAATTCTCTTTTTAATGAAAATTTATGTACTAAAAATAGAGAGTCTGAATAAGGATTATCCATAAACCCATCATCTACATTTAATAGTTATTATACTTTTCTGTATTTGCATCTGTTTTATTTTGGTGGAAGTAATTTAAGTTACAGATATCACGACACTACACTCCTAAGTACTTTGGTATGCACCTCCAAAATATAAGGACATTTTCTATATAGCTATAACATTATCACCCTTGACAGTTCTCTAGTATCTAAAACTTAGTGTATATTCAGATTTCCCAAATTTTTCCCCATAAATATCTTTATAGCTCTTTTGTTTAAACCAGAATTAAATTGTCACATTTACTATGTTTCTTTAAATATCTCTTGTTCTAGAAAAATCCTCCTGTCCTCCATTTCATTTTATTTATTTATTTTTACAGTCCAACATTGCTTTTCTTTTTTTAATAATCATGACTCTGGCTTGAAGAGACTAGGTCTGTTATCTTTAAAATGTCCCTCCTTCTGTATGTGTCTGATTGTTGTCTGTGTTGCCATCTAATTTATTTTCTATGCCCTATATGGAAAGACCCAATCAGATTTAGGTTAAACATTCTGGCAAGAATACTTCATAGGTGTTGTTGTGTATTTCATTTTAATTACAATGAGTGGTAACTAATTTCTGGTTGGTGTCCCATGAGTGATACTAAAATTTATCCCTGGGTTAAGGTGGTAGCAATCTGATCTGCCTATGGAGGCATTTATCATCTGAGTCTCACAACTGTGGTCATTTTACAAATTTGACTGGCATCTGAATGGCAGAATGGTACCCCAGATTCTGTGCTTAAACTCCTCTTATCCTGCCTCCTATCAGGTATGTCTTTAACTCAGATCAGAGGCACGGTTGATCTTTCACAAGTAATACATGTCACCACAGTGAGCTGACACAAGAAGAGAGGAAAATGGCTGAGAACTACTCTGGGTATTCCAGACCCATCTGATAGAAATTTATAAGTGCAAAATCAGAAAAAAAAAGTGTAAACTGGAATCAGAAATTTAAAATTTTTGCTTACATTCTTGCTTTTAGGTTATTTTGGCCTGGAAAAACATGGGTAGACAAAACCAAGTGTGCTAGTAATTACTTTCCTTCCCCTTATGGTATAAATGAGAGAGTGAGTGGGTTAGCAGCTACTGCCAGATAAAGGATGCTGGCACAGCCTGCCTCAGGCCGTTTATTAAATGTTGTCTCTCTATTTGATGGTAAGCCCTCTGAGGTCAGGCTTCGGACTTTTGTCTTTCAGCAACAATATTTGTGTGGAAAGAAGCTGGTTTTTGGAGTCAGACCTAATTAGTCTTGAATATGGGTAATTGTATCGATATGTTGTGTGACCACGTGCAGATGGCTCAATCTTTGACTTGAAGTTTCATCGCCAGAAAGATGGGGTAATGATACATGCTTCACAGATTTTGCTATAAAGACCCACTCCTTCATTCATTGAACAGATATTTACTGAGCATGTTCTATCTGCCAAGCCCAGAACTAGGAAGAGGGGCTGGAGTATAGATTATAAGACAAGGTCCCTGCTCATGCGGAAATTCTGTGAGTGAGATGTGATAACAAGTGAAACATTTAGCCTAGCCCATGGTTCTAGCACAGAGTGACGCTCAGAGCTGATTATTTTCTTTGCTCTCCTCTGAGCTGTACTCAATGCCCAGCACTCACACTGGTACATACCATGCAGGGCAAGGGGTGGTCTGGGGAAGGGGGGAGTCAATTATGATGACTTGAGTTGACAAGGAAAACATCTAGAGACTCCTCTATACTGCTGAGAGTGGGACATGAAGACGGATGCCTCTACTCGCCCAGTTCTGTGGTCCAAAGTGTAGCTTTGACATGGAGAAAGTCGTAGAAATAAGGAAATGGAGACTTCCTAGTTGAATGTGTTAGGAAAAGAAGATAAAATATATATCGTCTATGTAAACAAATGCTAATATAGAGATAAATACACATACTCACAGACATTCTGGAGAAAGTGGCTAAATTCCAAGAACATTTCCCATTAGACCCTCATAGCTCAGTTGGTAAAGAATCTGCCTGTAATGCAGGACATCCTGGTTTGATTCCTGGGTCGGGAAGATCTGCTGGAGAAGGGATAGGCTACCCCTTCCAGTATTCTTGGGCTTCCCTTGTGGCTCAGCTGGTAAAGAATCCACCAGCAATGTGGGAGACCTGGGTTTGATCCCTAGATTGGGAAGATCCCCTGGAGAAGGGAAAGGCTACCCACTCCAATATTCTGGCCTGGAGAACTCCATGGACTGTATAGTCTACAGGGTCACAAAGAGTCAGACACGACTGAGCAACTTTCACTTCACTTCCCTTCCCATTAGAATCTGAATCATTGCAGCAGCTTGTTTGAAATCCATGCCTTCTCCCTGCAATTCTAATTCTCTCTTTAGAAGCGTTTTTTCCTGCCCAACTGGACTATAATCTCCTTGCAGACAGCACTGCTGTCTTACACATCATTTTGCCCAACTCAGCAGCTGTGGGCATAATTCATGCTCAGGGAGCACTTAGACCCACGTCATAATACAGGATTAACTATTCCAAGGAGGCCAGGGTCTGGTCAGCATGTCACTTGTTTCAGGTGGATACGTGACTTTAACATAAGCCTGCCTGGTTCTTTGAGATTCTGCATTTTGGCCACTGTTACTATTCTACACCTCCAAGCGTTTTCTGCTAAAGAAGCTGACTGAGCAAACCCATGGAGATATTTTTCATTTCCTTTGATGGAGCATAATGCCTCTGTATATAAACACAATAACACAGTCATCACATATGCACTTACATTATTGTAGTGGCTGTATACTCAGCAACACTCTCGGCCAGGCAAGGAGCCCAGGCGTTTTATTTTCCATTCTGATCTAAATTATGTTCATAATAAAAGAGTTTTCAATCAAGGTAAATACAATTTCATCCCAGCCTAACATCTACATTCCTGCTCTCTTGCAGTCTCTCTCTCCCCCACCTTTTTTTCCCCCTTTAATTCTAGGTCACTCACCCTGCCATGTGGGAGATTCTCCTCTGCTGGGGATAACAGCCTGCCTCCTCAGTAAACTATAACAACAGCTCTAAATGCATCTCCTGTAACATACCTCTGTGATTTGCAAAAGTGGGAATAAATCAAAGCCGGGAAGAGATGCCACGTTAAGCCAGAAGCTAAATGTTACATCATGTAGCGCGAGGCTGGGGGGAGAGAGAACCTGCTTTTTCCTGGCAGCACAATATCTTCGTGCTTGTTACCTCCGCCACAGCCCCATTAAAACAATCATTTGGAATCTGCAGAAAATTGTCACCTCTTTCTTTCCTGCCACAGCAGCTGGTACTGGAGGTTGCAGACAAAACTCATTCCCTTCAAGGTTCTTAACACACATGTGAAAAGGAAAATGAAGCTTAATTTGTTAAAAAAAGAAAAAAAGTATCAGCTTACCCTCAGGCTCACCAGGCACCAGGGGGAAAAAAAAAGCAAAGATAAATGCCTCGAGGTGAACTGGCACGAACTCTAATTCTCCATTCACTCTGCTGCTCTTTTGTATGTATCACATTAATCATGCCGGATGGAGAGACATTTCCAAAACTTAAGCAATTTTCGAACCAAGATGCACCATTAAGGAAAAATACAATAGCACGACTTTATTTCGGGATGCTTTCTTTGTACCAGCAGTGAATCTCAAAAATGTGCTGCAGATGTTAGTACAAATAATTAATACCTGGGTGGGGATGGGAGGGAGAGGTGGGAGGAAATAGACGAGAGTGTAAGAAGACGAAAGGCGACTATCCTCCCTTTTCTCTTCCTGTGACCTTCCCCAGGTCACAGGAGCTGGGCTGGGTCTTGTCATTCATTGAGATCTGCCCTGGTTCTGGGACCGAATCAGACAACAGACGGGCAAGATTTAAACAGCTCCATTGCTTCATCTCATGAAAACTGAATATTCTAGCTTCCCAGAGGCCTGGGACGTCCCTGGGCTCCCACGTGCTTTACTGCTGAGACCTGAGCCCTGTTTCAATTCTCACCATCTTACCGTCCTCAAGTGAGTCCAGGCATCTCTGCTTCTGACACCCAATCCTGCAGCCACCGCCCTGATTGTTAGGCTTGAGGCTTCCTGTTGCTGACACTTGTCATCCTCAATCCAATGTGCTACCCGTTTGGGTTTTCCGCTACCTCGGTCTACTCTCCTTCCCGGGATGAGTCTGTCTCTCGGAAGTCTTAATGTTCACCGTCGCCTGACCCATGGCCCTTCTTTGGGCATGACATTTGTCTTCTTGCCCAGCTGCTCTTGCACATAGACTGAGCCTGCCTTCTAGCCTGCTATCTGCTGTGGTTTGAGAGGTTTGTGCCAGATCTTGTCTCATATTTTCTTTCCATATTGTGTTTTTGCCATACTCTGAATTTTACTTCAAAGTTTGAAGAGAGTAAGTGACCAGAGGCAGAGTGGAAGGCCCCAGAACTTGACGTGACAGTAGCTATGTGACAGCAGCTAAGACAGAGCCTTCAGAGGGTTAGAAAGGGACATCCTTGTGAACCGGCCGTGTGTCACCTTAAAAAGTCCAAATCTCACGTGACTGAGCAAATGATCATGTGTGCTGGGAGATGGCAGTGATGGGAGGGCTGAGTATCTGGGTCTCTTTCATCACACTTTTGGAAATTTTCTGGACAGTTATTGTTGAGATAAAGGCCAAGCTTCCTTAAAACAGGCACAATGATGAATTGAACATGCTTTCCTGGGTTCCAGAAAACCAAGTTTCTTTAAACCCTTGCCTTTAATATATGAGACAAGTGTATAAACTCTGAAGAAGGATGAACCTGGGAACCTACTGTCCATCCATTGAGGACAATCCATACATCCCTTGATAACGTGAGGAGTCATCCCTTGCTTAACAGAGAAAAAAAAATCTACCAAGAAAGTTTTAATATTATGAAATATGTCAAGTGCATGCAAAATTACAGTTTATGTAATACACATTAAAAATCCAATTTAGGAAATAAATATAACCAAGATTATTGAGGTCCTTCATTGTTTTCCTATTATCAGAAATAATTAGTGTTCTGAGTTTGGATGTGTGATTTAATTTCTGTACATTTACATCTATCTGATTGTGTGTGTATATGAATAAATAATATTGTTTTGTATGTTTTTTAATCTTCTTGAATAGTTCCACACTATATCTATTCTTCAACAGCTTTTTTCCCCTTGATATGATTGTGAGGCTTATTCATGTTCTAATTCTGGCATGGGCAAACTATGGCCCATAGACCAAATCTAGTTGGTGTTTGTTTTTATACACCCCTTGAGATTATACTCCATTTAAAGTTATCACAAGATAATGGATTTATTTCCCTTTTCTGAATAATAGATCCTTGTTGCTTGCCTATTTTATACATTATAGTTTGGATCTTTTAATCCCATAACCCTATCTTGTGATCTTGTATTTTTTAAGGTCAAATTTCAACACGAATCAGGATGTTGGCAAGACTGTGTTCCCTTCTGAAGGCTCTGAGGAGAGTCTGTATCCTTGTCTCTCCTAGCTTCTAGGGGTGGCCCACATCCTTTGGCTTGCAGCCCCTTCCTTCCTCAAAGCTATCCATCATGTTCCAACTTCCGTTTCTTGACTCTGACCTTTCTGTCTGCCTCTTCTACTTTTAAAGTCCCTATGACTTTAGAACATGGCCCATCCAGCTAATCCAAGATGATCTTCCCATCTCAAGAAGATCATCTCAAGGCAACCATCATTTCCTTCAGAATTTTAATTGTCCTTTGCCAAAACACCTCACAAGTTCCAGGGATTAAGATGTGGACATTTTCAGGGCCTTATCTTATATACCACAAGTCATCTAGTGAGCTTTTCCTTTCAGTTATTACATTTTTAAGTTCTGAAATTTGCACTGGGCTTTTTTTTATATCTTTTATGTCTTTGCTGAGATTATTTATCCTTCCATTTGTTTCAGAGTGATTGCAGTTGCCTGTTGGATCCTTTTGATGATAGCTGCTTTAAAATTCTTGTTAGATAATTCCAACATTTGTGTCGTCTTGGTGTTGGCATCTGTTGATTTTCTTTTCTCATTTGAGTTGAGATTTTCCTAGTTCTTCGTATGACAAAAATTTTGGATTGTGTCCTGCACATTTTGAGTATAATGTTATGACACTCTGGTTCTTATTTAGATCTTCTATTTTTGCTGGCAGTTAACAGGTTTAGGTTCAGAACACACAGCCTGGCCCACTTTTGTGGTTTGTGTTTCCAATATCAATTTAGTTTTTAAAGCTTTTGCAATTCTATTCTGGTATGCTTCATGTGTGTGACCTAGAGGATGATGTGAAACCTGGATGATATTCCTCATCCGAGTTCAAATCTCAAATCATCTGATGTTAATTCTGGTTGTTTTTTCATATTGACCTCTTGGGAATTTGCCCAGGATTTCATACATGGATTTTTTTTTTTTTTTTAAAGTGAACAGACCCCTATTAGAGAAAGGTTCTGACTTTAATTTTTTTTAAGATTTTTTTTGATGTGGACCATTTCTAAAGTCTTTACGGAATTTGTTATGATGTTGCTTCTACTGTTTTTATTGTTTTGAGCCATGAGGCATGTGGGATCTTAGCCCCCTGACCAGGAATCAACTTGTACCTTCTGCGCTGGAAGATGAAGTCTTAACCACTGGTCCACCAGGGAAGTCCCTAGTATACAGATTTACAAATCCTTTTCTTCAGCATTCTTAGTTCTATAATACTTCCCTTCCCACCCTCTTCCCAGACTCTTCCTCTCAACCTTTCTGAGATATTTGTTTAGAATAGGACAAGAATACTTGATAGGTCCCTACCATTTGGTCTCAAGGTGGGGCTGAGACAGTAGAGAAGGAGCACCCCCATTCATGTTAGTGTGAGGAGGAAGTGGTTGATAGAGTTCTCTGATTTTCTTTGTAAAGTTTTCATATATTTTCATATTCATTTTGCTAGGATCATTTGTTGGCACCACATATTGTTCATTCTATTCCTACACTTCAAACATTTAAAAAAAAATTTGAATTTTGAGGTAAATCGGTGAGAGATTTGGAGGAAATGGCACAAGACTGTTGTATAAAAAATGTAATGGTGATGGTCCTTTCCTTAGTTGGCAGATTACTTAGTTAAATCAGCAAATTGAGACTGGATCATTATTGAGCTGTTTTCTTTAAGATCAATCAGAAAGTTTTGAAAGTGTTTGGAATTGATAAAGAATTCTTAAAATAGCTTTTCTTTTGTTCAGTCTGAGGGACAGAACTGAGAAAAGGCAACTTAGAAATGCAGAATTCTTATAATCATTGATAGGGAGAACAATTTGAGAACTGAAGAAAAGAAAAAGAAAAGAGAAAAAAAATCCAGGATAATAATTACTGATAAGTGTCTAAGAAAACTTTCTATTATTTGGTAATGAGATGACCTCTGTAGATGAAATGCATGAATAGGATGCCAACCATCTCTTAGGGAAGGGAAAGACTAGTTAACCTAATGAGCAGTCCTTTGTGCCTATTTGTGAGTCAAATTTGCTATACTGATTGCCTGAAGTTGGACTACCCATAAGCATTAACTTGGAAATTTCTATTGTACATATCCAAGGTCACCAAAGCTTGACATATGCTTTAGTGAACTGTTTTTAGGAAAAGGTGGAAGAAATAAGATGATGAAACAGTGATTTGGGACAGGGATTTGAGGGCACTGGTGAGAAAAAGAGAAGAATTAAAGATGACTCTGATGTATTCAGTGTTTTTAGTATAGGCATTTTGGTAGATAATGGTGACATTCAGTTCAGCCCCTCAGTCATGTCTAACTCTTTATGACCCCAAGGACTGTAGCATGCCAGGCTTCCCTGTCCATCACCAACTCCTAGGGCTTACTCAAATTCATATCCATTGAGTTGGTGATGCCACCCAACCATCTCATCCTCTGTCATCCCCTTCTCGTCCTGCCTTCAATCTTTCCCAGCATCAGAGTCTTTTCTAATGAGTCTTTTCTTTGAATCAGGTGGCCAAAGTATTAGAGTTTTAGCTTCGGCATCAGTCCTTCCAATGAATATTCAGGACTCCTTTCCTTTAGGATAGACTGGTTGGATCTCCCTGTAGTTCAAGGGACTCTCAAGAGTCTTCTCCAATGCCACAGTTCAAAAGAATCAATTCTTCAGTGCTCAGCTTTCTTTATAGCCCAACTCTCACATTCATACATGACTTCTGGAAAAACCATAGCTTTGACTAGACGGACCTTTGTTGGCAAAGTAATGTCTCTGCTTTTTAATATGCTATCTCGGTTGGTCATAATATGCTGTCTAGCTTTTTTTTCCCAAGGAACAAGTGTCTTTTAATTTCATGGCTGCAGTCAGTATCTGCAGTGATTTTGAAGCCCCCCAAAATAAAGTCTGTTACTGTTTCCATTGTTTCCCCATCTACTTGCCATGAAGTGATGGAACCGGATGCCATGATCTTAGTTTTCTGAATGTTGAGTTTTAAGTCAACTTTTTCACTCTCCTCTTTCACTTTCATCAAGAGGCTCTTTAGCTCTTCTTCTCTTTCTGCCATAAGGGTGGTGTCATATGCATATCTGAGGTTATTGATATTTCTCCCAGCAATCTTGATTCCAGCTTGTGCTTCATCCAGCCAGGCATTTCTGATGATGTACTCTACATATAAGTTAAACAAACAGGGTAACAGTATATAGCCTTGATGTAATCCTTTCCTGATTTGGAACCAATCTGTTGTTCCATGTCCAATTCTAACTGTTGCTTCTTGACCTGCATACAGATTTGTCAATACTGAAACAAAAAAATGGAGGAACAGCAGGATTATGAGGAGAAAGAGTCTGGTTGTGGATATGTAAAATTTGAGATGCTTATTATATTCCAATGGCAGTTGTATATATCAGGCTGGAATGCAGAGGAGAAATATTTGCTGGAGTTTTATTTTTTTTAATTTTATTTATTTATTTATTTATTTTTAATTTTTTTAATTGTTTTTGCCATACAATGACATGATATCACCATGGGTTTACATATGCTTCCCCTCCAGAACCCCCCTCCCTCCTCCCTCCCCCCCGGGGAAATCTCACTGCACCAGCCCTGAGCATCAATCCTGGGCTGGAGTTTTAGATCTGGAACTCACTGGTTCAGAACCATGGGAATGTGTGCTCTCAGATGGTGTTCAAAACCATGGAAATGTGTGCTATCAGTCAAGGGGAGAAGGTAGACAAGAACTGCGACCAAGTCCTAGGACACTCCGACATTTTAAAGTTGAGCAGAGGAGCCTGAGAAGAAAACTAAGGGTCAGTATGCCATCAGAGTCAAAAAAGGGAGAGGTAGTCTATTGTTTCAGTTGCTGCTAACAATTAAAAGGAACTGAATTTCACGTTTTGGAGATACACACTTTGAAAATAGTTATAGTTGTGGAGATAACAATAAACTGGAGTATGTTAAGAGACACCATTGTGGACAATCAATCATGGAGAGTAGACTGATATTGCAATGGACACACAAACATCCATCACCAGACAACAAAGGACAAATATCATCTAATAACTTAAAAACCTGTGGACAAGAAAAGGCAGTGGAACCTCCCTGATGGTACTGTGAATCAGAATTCTCCTGCCAGTGAAGGGCACAGGAGTTTGACCCCTGGTCCAGAAGATTTCCACATGCTGTATGCATCACAAATACCGCGTCCACGCTCGGAGCCCAAGAGTAGCTGCGGCTGTTGAGTCTGCGCTGCTACTGAAGCCTGCCTGCCCAGAGCCTGTGTTCTGCAGCAAAAGGAGCCACTGCAGTGAGAAGCCCGCTCACCACAGCTAGAGAGGAGCCCCCACTCGCCACCATTAGAGAAAGCCCACATACAGCAATGAAGGCCTAGCGCAGTGAAAAATAATAAATAAGTGAAAGTTTTTTTTTTATACACATGAACAGTTTATTCAGATTCATAAATAATTCCAACATCTTAAAAGTAGAAAATAACCATCTGGTCTGGTGACTGAACAACTTTAGGTCATAAATACACATCCCAGGGTTATCAGCATGAGATTTTTTTTCTGGGAAGAGGGCTCTATCTGGAAAGTAATGTACAAACAAGGTAGGAAATGAATGTGGCTTAATCTAGTCGTGTTGCTCATTCAACTCACCTGATGGAAGCACATTTATTGCTTAGTGGTTAGCAGAATGGCAGCAAGTTGATCTGTTCTTTTGATTACATTCAGTTCTGTAACCATATAGAAGCTAAGCTAGTAGCCTATGGCTGAAATTTGTCTTCTTGAGATTTAGGTCAGCATTATTATTATTTTAAGATCTATCTCTCTATCTCTCCATTTCTTTCTCTGTCAGCTTTCTATCATCTACCTACTCATGTCTACTTTGTGTCACTCTTTTTTTTTTAAAAAAATTTATTGATTTTAATTGGGGGATAATTACAATACTGTGATGGCCTCTGCCATACACCAACATGAAATGGCCATAAGCATACATGTGACCCCTCCCTCCTGAACACCCCTCCCATCTCCCCCCCCACCCCTCCAGGTTGTCACAGAGTCCACTGGCTTTGGGTTCCCTGCGTCATACATCAAACTCCCACTGGCCATCTATTTCACATATGTTTCAATACTATTCTCTCAAATCATCCCACCTTCTTCATCTCCCCCTAAGTCCAAAAGTCTGTTCTTTATGTCTCTGTCTCCTTTGTTGCCCTGCATGTAGGATCATCAGTATGATCTTTCTAGATTCCATATGCATGCATTCAGTTCAGCTCAGTTCAGTTCAGTCGTGTCTGACTCTTTGCGACCCCATGAATTGCAGCACACCAGGCCTCCCTGTCCATCACCAACTCCTAGAGTTTACCCAAACTCATGTCCATCGAGTTGGTGATGCCATCCAGCCATCTCATCCTCTGTCGTCTCCTTCTCCTCCTGCCCCCAATCCTTCCTATTAATATACGATATTAGTCTTTCTCTTTCTGACTTACTTCACTCTGTATAACAGGCTCTAGGTTCATTCACCTCATTAGAACTGACTTAAATGCATTTCTTTTTATAGCTGAGTAATATTCCATTGCATGTAGTACCACAATTTCCTTATCTATTCATCTGCTGGTGAATATATCTAGGTTGCTTCCATGTCCTAGCTATTGTAAATAGTGCTTCATTGAACATTGGGGTACAAGTGTCTTTTTCAGTTATGATTTCCTCAATGATGCCTAGTAGAAGGATTGCTGGGTCGTATGGTAGTTTTATTCCTAGTTTTTAAAGGAATCTCCATACTGTTCTCCAGAGTGGTTGTATCAGTTTGCATTCCCACCAACAGTGGAAGAGGGTTCCCTTTTCTCTACACCCTCTCCAGCATTTATTGTTTGTAGACTCTTGGTGATGGTCATTCTGACTGGTGTGATTGATAAGGAGTCTGCGGTCCTCAAGGAGGAAGGGGTCCAGGGCTCTCAAGGAAGAGAAAGGGACAAACATTTTTTTCCTACATTCCTTTGTCTTAGTCATATAAGACTTTTCTTTAAGTCCAGAGCTAATGATTACACAACAAAACAACTCTCTTGCTCAAGAGTTATGTTTTTCCTTAAGCTCTGTACTAACGGTTATATAATAACAATGTATCTTGCTTGAGGACATATTTCTCCTTAACAGGAACCTTCGGACTAGTCTTGTATTATGATGTATGTTGTGGGAGAGAGTCTGGCAAAAATATATAAGGCCTTGATGAGACTAGTGAGGGAGCGATTCTCCATCCCTCTTCTGATGTCTATGTCAGAAGCTGTCTCTGTCCTTCTTCACTGGAATAAAACTTTTGCCACATAAAAGCTCTGAGTAATCAAGCCTGGTCCCTGATCCGGAAGCTAAATCTTCTTTGGAGATCATGAATCCGACATCGTTCACCCTAAGCTATCAATACCTCTTTGTAATTTTGATTTGCATTTTTCTGATAATGAGCAATGTTAAGCATATTTTCCTGTGTTTCTTAGCCAACCGTATAACTTTGGTGAAATGTCTATTTAGGTCTTCTGTCCACTTTTTGGTTGGGTTATCTGTTTTCTGGTATTGAACTGCATGAGCTGCTTGTATATTTTGGAAATTAATTCTTGGGCAGTTATTTAGTTTGCTCTTATTTTCTCCCATTCTGAGGGTTGTCTTTTCACCTTGTTTATAGTTTCCTTCATCGTGCAAAAGCTTTTAAGTTTAATTAGGTCCCATTTGCTTATTTTTGTTTTTATTTCCACTACTATAGAAGGAGGGTCATAGAGGATCTTGCTGTGATTTATGTCAGAGAATTTTCTGCCTATGCTTTCCTCTAAGAGTTTTATGATTTCCCGTCTTACATTTAGGTCTTTAATCCACTTTGAGTTTATTTTTGTAGATGGTGTTAGGAGGTGTTCTAATCTCATTCTTTTACACATAGTTGACCAGTTTTTCCAGCACAACTTGCTGAAGAGACTCTCTTTTCTCCACTGTATATTTTTGCCTCTTTTGTCAAAGATAAGATATCCATAGGTGTGTGGATTTATCTCCAGGCTTTCTATCTTGTTCCATTGGTCTATATTTCTATTTCTGTGTCAGTACCATACTGTCTTCATCTTTATAGTAAAATAAAATCTAAAAAAAAAAAAGGCACAGAGAATTCTGAAGCAGAAAGGAGATCAGTGGTTTGACTTGGATTCTACCTTGCTCTAATCCTCTGAAGCTCCATTCTGAGTCATTCTTTTGTTTGAAAATATCTGTTATTTTGCCTTCACTTTTTTTTTTTTTTTGGCCTTCACTTTTGCCCAATAATATCACTGAGCACAAAAATCTCAATTTATAGTTATGTTCCTTCAGCATGTTGAAGATATTATTTCATTATCATTTGGTCTCTACTTATGCTTCTGAGAAGGCAGCTGTCAAATTTATTGTTGTTTATTTGTAAGTGATTTAGTGTTATCTTTCTGGTTACTTTACGATCTTATGTTTTACGATGGTGCTTCTGGATGCTGAATTTTCTTTTCTCTTCCTTATCTTCCCTTCCTTTCTGTTCTGTTCTTTCTCTCTTCTCCTTTTTTCTTTCTTTCTTCTCTTCCTTTCCCCCTTTTTTTTTCTTTTCTCTTGCTTATATATTCTTCTATATATAAACTTGAGCATATCTAGCATTTAGAAAAGTTTTAAAGAGAATTTAAATTTTGATTGTAATTTTATTTAGCCTATTAATTAATTTGGAACAAATCAATATTTTTGGTGTACTTAATATACCTATTTAGGAACATGCTATTTCTTTTTTTTTTTTTTTCTATTTTATTTTATTTTACTTTTTTTTAATTATTGTTTTAGCCATACATTGTTATGATATCACCATGGGTTTACATATGCTTCCCCTCCGGGTCCCCCCTCCTTCCTCCCTCCCCCCCGGGAAATCTCGCTGCACCAGTCCCGAGCATCAATCCTGGGCTGGCGATTGATTAGACACATGACAATTAACATGCTTCAATGCCCTTCTCCCATCTCATCCCACCCTTACCCTCATCCACAAAGTCCCCAAGTCTATTCTATACATCTGCGTTCCTTTTGTTGTCTCCCATGTTGGGTTCTCATTACTGTCTTTCTAAATTCCATATATATGTGTTAATATACTATATTGTGGAACATGCTATTTCTATCAAATTAAAAATGTCTCTTTGTAAATGTTTGCTAATTATAAAATCACCTTACATAATTCTTGTTAAATAAGTTTATGTTTGCTATATTTTTGTTTCTATTTTGAAAAGACAATTTCCTTTTTTAAAAAAAAATCTGTATTTTTTATTTGATTATTGCTGCATTAAAGAAATCTACTGATTTTTTTGTATTTTTACTGTTGAGATAGGTTAGATTTTATATGGTATTTAGGGAAATAACCTAAAGCTCAAAACTAAAAAGGGATGCAAACAGGAAAGATTTTCTTTCAAATGTAGCAAAATCTTTTTTTTTTTAAAAATTCTTCTATGTTTTGAACAATTTTAGGTTTGTAACAAAATTAAAAGAAATCTACAGATACTGAAACTTCTTTTTAATGGCAAGTATACTTATTATACAAATGTAGTTGACTGGAGGGTACATTTTATTTAGACAGGAAAGGAAAAGTAAGAATTCAATATAATCAAGAGAAAATATTTTAATATGCTTATTTTCCTGCTAAAGGTTAGATAAACATATTTGACTACAGAAATGCCTAATTGTAAAGGCTAATCAACTTTAAATGGGGAAATAAATAGATTTGGTGTATTAAAATTAGTAGAATTTGGATGATATTATCCAAGGAATAGTTAAAAATGCTAATAACTTCCAATGCAGAGTTAGTAGAAATAATTTTTGAGACATCAGGATATACCTAACTTTACCCCTAGAATATAGTTAAGTGTATACCCTAGAAATTACAGAATCAGCATTAATATTGGAGGATAAAGTAAAAGAAATGATCAATTTATAATTTAGAAATACTGGGAAGGGCTTAAGTGGCTGCTTAACTTTGTAAAAACAAATCAGGTCAGACCAATTGAATTCTGTTCTATGGCAGAAGGACCACCTACAAAGATAAGAAGTATTTGTAAAACGCAATCTGTTTTAATTTCAATGAATGTTTTTGTTTTATTGTATATGATATCTTATTTTTAAGCTAAGACAGTTTATGGTGATGTGCCATTGTCAATGGTTAGTTATCTTTAATATGTTCCCCACTAGGTGCTCATATTAACAGGCAGGAACAAAAATTCATCATGGAGCCCTTTGGATTTAATAACTTGAATCTAAAGAAAGGAGGCTAAGCTTGAACATCTGAACAAAAGATTTGGGATAAACTGAGCTAAATACTAGTATTAGTATCTGGTGATAGACTTAAAAACAATATTGAAATATTAGAAAGAAAAATTCTAAAACAAATTGATGCCAGTAGAGAAAACTATATAATATGAAGAGTATTTTCTGAACATTTTTGGGATAAAACAGTTGTATGGCATGGAAATACTGACTCAATAAGAGTATAACATTAAAAAAAAAATCCAGTTTGTTTGTGGGCTAGAAGTTGAGCTGAGGTGTAAGTATCAAGATGACCATAGATCAAAATGTGATAGTAACAAAAAGTACTTATTAAAAGAGAGAAAGAAAGAAATGTGGAAGGAAGGAAAGACATGCAAATAGGATTTAGTTGTATTGAAAAGCATATGGCATACAAGCTCTAAAAAAAAAAATCACTCTTTTATACACTACTAGTCATGCTTAGATTAGAAAGTTACGTCTCATTTTAGTCAACACATTTTAAAAGGATGTGAAGAATGAAAATAGATTTGAAGAAGTGCAACAAGAATCATTGAAGTGCTAGGGCATATATCCTTGGATGAAAAAGAGTTCAGTATTGTTTGGACTAGAAAAGGGATAGGTAAAGGATGACTTTATTATCATTTTCAAGTATAGAAAGGATTTTTGTGAAAGATAACCCCCATTGGTGATTTCTCAGATCTATAAAGGATGAAAAAAGACAAAGGAGCTTAAGTTTAAAGCAGAAAAGATCAGGTTTGGAGACAAGGCAGATGTCTCTGCCATCAGGGAGATGAAATTTGAAATGACTTCTCAGGGAGGCTATGAGCCAAGCAGCCATGCCGGCCTCCATTTGGACATATTGTTAAGCATGAAAACAAGCTTGGGCAAGATGACCTATATTAGGGCTCAGCAAACTACTTCCTACAAGTCAAATCTGGCCCACCACCCGTTTTTGGGCAACCCGTGAGCTAAGAATGTGTTACATTTTTAAATTGTTGAGAACAAAGCACAAGAAGAATATTTTATGACAGAAGAAAATTATATGAAATTTGGTTTCAGTGTCCATAAATAAAGTTTTGCTGGAACACAGCCACTTCCATTTGTTAAGATGCAGGGGCTTCTTTGGTGCTTGCAACGGCAGAGCTGAGTACTTGCCACTAAGACCATACGGTCCACAGAATCTAAAATAATTATTATCTGGCACTTTATGGGAAAAGTTTCCTGATGCTTGACCTATATGATCATAGTCACTTACACAACATGTGGACTTTTTCCCTCCAAAGTCTAGTAGCTTTCTCTGTTGTAATAAAAGTGAACCCCCCTGGGGTCCGCAGATGAATATAAGCGGCACATTCTTTGAAGTATCTTTGAGAGAGCTTTGGGTCCACAGAAGAACACGCCGATGTTGCTGCTGCAGTGGAGGTGAGACAAGAGAATGTGTTACACAGGGCAAGGCCAGCCAGCAGCCAAGACAGAGTGATACAGTTAGCGAGCAGCTGCGGTTGTGACTTAATGTATTTTTCTCCACCCACTTTCTTTTCTCCTCAAAATCTTTTCTCCCACTTTTAGCACCATGTTCTCCTACAGGTTCCCAGACTCCTGTTGGGCTCTGTATCGCAAGATGCTGTGTGATACAGATAGGTGATGTGCAGAGGATTGAGGTTGGCAGGTGCTATGATGACAGATGAAGGCGTTTCATTGTAGGGGTGATATTGGGTGGAATGTTGGTCAAGTGACCTGGATTGGCATGTTCTTGGACTCGTGATTAGAATGTCGCCTCCCCGAGAGCAAGAACCTGGTCTGTCTTACTCATCTGTAATCCTGTAGACAACCAATATTTGTTTGCTGAAGAAATGAACAAATGGCTCTGTTCCCTATTATCTGCATGCTCTTGAGCAAAACTGTGAACCTCAATCTCCACATGAGTAGAACTAAGATAATAATGACTACATGGTATAGTTTGTCCAAAGCAAAATGAGATAATACATTCCAAAAGGTTTTAAAAGTGTTAGTTATTACCATTATTCAACCCTGCCCTTTGATAGTTAAGATCATTTATATAAAATTTCTAGCAAGTTTTGCTTACTTCTCCTGTTGGAATTACTTTAATTTTCAAAGAAGGCCAAAAAGAAGAGCTGGAAAGGAAAATCACATGGCTGAGAATGAAGTCACCTCAAAGCTGTCCTCTCTAATTATGGCATTTCAGAAAACAGTGTTGAAGGGATGTCTTTAGATATAATGAATGTCCCAGGGCTGCTTAAATCCCTTGAAAACACAACTGCTGGCTCTCCTTATATATAAATAACGAGTTAGCACCAGGATTCAGATTGTTTCTGAAAAGCCAGAGTTGCCAGTCTCTACAGGGACTTATAGAAATCATGATTTCCCTTATCTTGCATTGTACTATTCCTTATAGCATTTTCCTAATCTCTGGCACAAGCTTAATTAGTGGTTCAAGTCTGGGTCAAAAGTTCTCATACTTTGATAGGCATAAAATTATCCAGGCAGATTATTAAAACAGAGTCTCAGGCTTGAATCCAAGGAATGCATTTTTAGCAAGCCTCCCAGGTGCCATTAAAGCACATGGCCCTACGAGCTATCCTCTGAGAAACACTGTCTTAGAAAAATTCCTTGAACTTCAGGACCAGCCCTCCACATCACCTTTACCTTCTCATATCGTGCTTGTTGAGAAACACCCGTATAACTTCATTCTTCTTAGCTTGTGTGTTAACATGATTCTCTGCCATGTATTGAATCCACATTTAATTATGTGTTCCTGAACAATAATAACCATGGTAGAAATTGATGGTTCAATTACATTTCACACTCTAGCTTCAAAGGAACTTATCAAGTGGATTCATTTGTAAACGACAATATGTTTAAAATGTTTAAGTATTATTTTTAAAGAGATTAAAAATAAGAGATTATTCCTCTGGCTAAATTTGAGAAAACACTTTTTCAGGAAACATTTCCCACTGAAAAAAATATAAGTTTATGACTTAATGAAGTAATTCAAAGGCGTTTATGGGCTTCCCTAGTGGCTCAGACAGTAAAGACTCTACTTTTAATGCAGGATACCCACATTTGATCCCTGGATTTGGATGATCCCCTGGAGAAGGGAATGGCAACCCACTCGAGTATTCTTGCCTGAAGAATTTCATGGACAGGGAGCCTGGTGGCTACAGTTCATGGGGTTGCAAAGAGTCGGACATGACTGAGCAACTAACACACATGGAAGTATCAGCCAATGGTTGAGTGCTGTTGATTCATCGTTTCATTGCTGGGCATGTTAATTAGCTCCCCAAAGTCCCCCTTTTCTTATCTATTTACGGGACAGTTCTATACCGGACTCCTAAGCACCTCTGTGAGGGTTAGATCAGACTTAGCATGTGGTGATTGCTCAAGAATGGTTAGCTCACGTTACAGCCTACATTATGTCTGTCTGCTCCGCAAAGCTGGCCACAGGATGTGATGTGGACTGTTAATCCAGCAGTGACTACAGACTTCCTGAATCAGCACTCTTGCACTAGGGATTTTTTTTTTTATCTGAAATAGTCATCTTTCTTTTTTTTTTATATTGGGGTATAGCTGGCTAACAATGTTGTGATAGTTCCAGGTGAACAGCAAAGGGGCTCAGCCATACATATACACGCGTCCATTCTCCGCTATACTCCCCTCCTGCCCGGGCTTGTACCAGGTTTTTTGAGTTCTGGACTGCCGCAGTTTGAATGATAGATGGGTCATGCGAAAGCCTTCCCTGTGAGGAGTCTGATGCCCAGAGGCAACCTTGCATCTATGTTCAAAGACACTGTTATGGGTGGTGATATTTTTCCATTAGTGTAGGTGACACCAAAGAGATTGCCCACTGGTCCATTCCCAACAGGCTAAGATTGCCCTTTGGTTTGCAGCCACGTGTGACTGTTTGCAGATCGTGAAGATGCTCTTTGATGCTCTGCCTTTAAGACTCCATTTCAAAGGATTCTGATTGCTGGCTGCCAGGTGTATGCCTGGTGTCCCCAGCAGTTTACAGCTACCCTGCCTCTTTTGAAGCTGAAGCTATTACACTGCACAGCTGAGTACACGTTTCTGTATCTACGTAACTGTCATGGTTATGTAATCGCCAAAAAGTCTCACAAAGGCCTTTCACCATCTACCTTCCACTAAGGCAGAAAGGCCAGTCCTTCCCTAGCTCTCTGTGTGTTAAGGTCCCTGTACATGGGATTTTTTTGTGTGCCTTGCTTCCCTGCCTTGGCGTTTGTGATTTCAAGTATGGACCTTTCTCATCACGAAGCCTCACTGTGAAGTAAGGAGTCAAGAAGCCTCACAAAATAGTCAAGGCACTGATGTGGCAGCATTTTTTTTTCCCCTTTATGAGGCAATGGACAAGTGCAAGAGAACCCTAATGGGGTTGCTAAAGAAAAAACATTCTTCTATAAAGTTTAATTACCCACAAATGCTCAGAATGAAAAAAAAAAAAAGATTCTCTGTAAAAGAAGTATAAAAACACAAGGCATTATTCTTCAGTTTACAGCCTGCAAGTTGCAGAGTTTGCACACATGGGAGGCGTTGGACTGGGGACAGTATTAGTGGCATTGATCAGCCTGGGCAGCTGACTTTGATGGGGAAAGGACAAATTTTATACAAGCTGCAGAGATGGTTAACATTAACAGCATTTTTAGCTCTGATAAACAATAAAGAAAATTCTCCTGTTCCCCTCTTATTTGCTAAAAAGACTATTCTGCTCGTTTTTTGTGGGCTTGATGCATTTTTCAAAACAGTTTGGTGATGCCATGCATGAAAGGCAGCCAAAATGTCACTTCCCAGGAGGTTTCTGGCCAGCAGATATATGGGAGAGTGAGTGTAATCCCACCACCTTGCTGGCTTCCCAGGTTCTCCCATCTTGCGCCCTGTTCGCTTTAAATTGCATGTTTGTTTTTATGCGTTGGGTCTTATGCTTGGTAAGTTATAACCCTATAGGGGCAGACCCTAAACCCCATTTAAAAAAAATCAAATTACTTCATGCCCTGAGTGCACTCTGCAAATAAAATCGATAAACAGAAGCTTCCCGTGGATTTATGGAGGCTTAGAAAGAAGACAATGAGAACTACAAGCTCACCATCAGACAATGGGCGCAACTTCTGTTTAATCTTTTTTAGAGAATGCTTTTCATTAGAGAAGCTGCCAAATAATTCATCTCATAATTATATTTTGTATAACACCTTCCTTTTCGTAACCAGAGATGATAACTGTGTTGGCCATTTTTTTTTAAACCCACATCCCGATTGATTTGTAGTGACCTCCTCTGCTACTTTTCAGTGCGTCCTAATCACTTGGGGGCCGTAGGGACTACAGGCATCCCTAACGGTGTTTGCTCACGGCTGACACATGTCTCTAGCTCTTCCCACCAACTCCATCTTTCTTTGGCTGAGTCAGCACTTTGGCCCCAGATTCCTCATCCTTCTCATAGTCCCTTCACTTGCTGAAGCTGGTGACTGGACTTGGCTCTGAGGAGCACAAAGTTGCTGCCTTTGAGAGCATCATGGTTAAAAATGTATGTTGTTGTGTGTTTGCTCAGTCATGTTCAACTCTTTGAAACCCCATGGACTGTAGCTCACCAGGCTTCTCTGTCCATGGAATTTTCCAGGTAAGAATACTGGAGTGGGTTGCCATTTCCTACTCCAGGGGATCTTTCTGACCCAGGGATTGAACCTGCATTTCTGGGGTCTCCTGAATTGGCAGGCAGATTCTTTACCACTGTGCCATCTGGGAAGCCCCTCATGATTAAAATAGGGGAGAGAAATGAAAGCAGCTGGCTTGTAGTATTGGATCCCCATGGTAGAGCTATGTTTCTGCCAATTGTGTCCCCTCCTTTCTCTGAGAAAACATTGAAAACATACACCTCACAGAAATACATCAACAGAAGTATCCTAATATTTTTGCCTTATCTAATGCTTCAATAGATAATTCCCAGAAAGAAGTTGAAGAATAATGATAAATCTACCTTGTGCTCACCCACCTCCCTAATCCCACTTGCCACAAATGGAAAAATGCCAGCAGTTTTCTTTGAATCTTCACTTGATCATAATGGGAGGACTGGATGTCCTCTGATGGAAAGATACTATTTATGTATGCTAACAATGCCCTGTCGTAAGTTTATGGTGGCTTTCTTTTTCTCTTGAAGCTATAATTTGTTTTGTGTGGAATTTCTACCAAAGTCTATTTCTTTGAATATTCTGAGCAATTTATCATATAAGGAATGTTTAGGATATCCTTTTAGACAGACAGACTTGTGTGCTATAATCAGTATGTTAATTTCTTAAAAATATAATTTAAAAACATTTTGTGCATATGTACATACAAATGAGAATTGGAGGGTGTGCACACAAGCAAATGTGGCTCCAGTTGGACATGTTTACTCAATTTAGTAGAAAGGTATTTTTACATTTCTGAAAACAATGGGTAGTCTAAAATACACTCATGTAGCATGGATCAGAAGCTCCCAGTAATATGGTAAGTCGGCATCTTTCTTCACTTTGGGGTTGTATTGTTCTAACAAATGGTAGAATTCTTCTATTCTTTATTTTTTCTTCTTGAGAAAAGAAACACTTCTACTGAAGCTATGAAAAAAATGGCCAGATCTTCTAAGTTTTTATCATAATTAATTGCATGAAGTTTTACGCCTACAAGGCATGGTGAAGTTATTAGTAGATAAGTCAAAAGTGGCAAACTATAAATATTATGTGAAATGTAAGATCAAAGACTGAAGTCTTATGGAGTATCATTTTATTCAATTAATTAAAAACAACAGACCTACAAATCAAGAAAGTTGAGCACACACATAATATGTGTTCATCAAAAAGTAGCTAGATGTGATAAAGATATATTTATTTTCATTCTGTCTACCTTCTTGGAAACAATTTCCTGATTTTCTGAACATTTGTCTAAAGCTTGGAATCATAGTAACATCTACAAATAATGATAATGTAGCTCCCATTTTTGTATAAGACATGCATTTCTAAATATTAATAAGACACAGATATCAATGTGTGTATTTAATTAACATTCAGATTTTAATTAAGAGAATAGTTTCCATTGTTTGTGAGTTTAGAGTAATCTTCTGTGCTTGTCTAACTTAAGCAATGTACAGCAATAGTTCCATGCATGTCAGTTTGGCCATGTCAATGAAAGATTTACGTTTTACATGTCCGCTTACTATTTGTTGATCTTCTTTTAAAATTATACTTGTGCTTTTGTTATATAGCTGATAAAATTATGAAAATTAATTGCACATAAAAACAACAGAATATACTTCCCTATTTTCTACTCTCTGTCTTTGATGTCTTTAAAATTTTTTCTTTCCCTTTCCTTATTTGTATTCATTTTGTTGCCCATCAATTTGTTTCTCTATTACTGTTATTTTTGCAATTTTCTGCTTCCTTTATAGCTTGTACTGTTCTCTTTGATCTGCTTCCCTTCAAGCTTTATTTTTGGTGCTGTTTTTTATGTTCTGTAAAAAAATATTTTTGCCCCTCTTCCCTTTATTCTTTTGATTTAACTCCTTCTTAGGACAAGAACAGACTCCTGCTTTAAATGAACAAGTAAATGTTTTTAAAAGAGTAAGCTTTAAGAATACTCCTCTTTGCACTGATGAATAGAAATAGTTGAGAGCCCACTTCAAAGACCCTCAAGAACAAAGAACCTTTGCTGAGGCCATGAACAAATCCAACAGTTCTTTCTGGCCCATCTTTGCCAAAAGATATGAGCTAATGACAGGACAGACCTGTCTTGTATGAGTAGCCAATGAAGCTTGGGAACAAACATCTCCTTGACATAATCGGGGGGAAAACATACTGTTTATCTCTTTAATAACCATCTTGAGGAAAATTAATGTGACTTTGTTCCTTGTGCAGAACAATAATTGAATTGTGTGTTTTATTTATAACTTGGCAAAGGCCAGGATATTGAAATACTTCTCAATATTAGATTTTCTTGTTTAAAAATTAGATTCTATTGGCCTTCTCTTTCTGTGATGTCTTCATTAAAAGCTTCATTAAACATAAATCTTTTTTTACACAGCAGAAAACAAAATTATTTTAAGGAGGTCATTTAAAAAGTCTTTTGGAAGAATAGTGCTAAGGCTTCTACTGGTGACCTGTCTTTTCCTAGGAATCTGGCATTCCATGAATAAAAGGACAATTGAGCTTTCCTAACCAATGAATCCCAAAAGAAATCAGCCCTAAATATTCACTGGAGGGATTGATGCTGAATCTGAAGCTTCAATACTATGGTCATTTGATGTGAAGAGCCAAATCATTGGAAAAGTCCATGATGGTGGGAAAGATTGAGGACAAGAGGAGAAGGGGACGACAGAGGATGAGATGGATGGCATCACCAACTCAATGGGCATGAATCTGAACAAACTAGGAGATGGTGGAGGGCAGAGAAGCCTGGTGGACTACAGTCCTTGTGGTGGCAAGGAGTTAGACATGACTTAGTGACTGAACAACAGCAACAACAACAGTAACACATGTCTAATGTTAATTACATTGATAGTTGAAGTTGTATAATAAGTTTCAGTGTTAGAGAGTCTAAGGTTGTTACAGATACACTATTTTTACAATTTGGGACTAGGAAATATGATATAGAGGTTTGATTCAGTGACATCCAAACCTTGGTTTTTTTTTTTTTTTTTTTTTTTTTTACTCTGGAAGAGATAAAGTCTTCCATTGGGAAGAGAGAGTTTCCATAACTCTTGTGCTGAAAAATTCAACTGGGCTTTAAGTACATGTATATACTACACTTCAATTATGGCTTTTGAAAAGGAATGAGCACACTCTTCACAAGGGCAATGAGAAAAGTGACAGCTATATGGTTTTCCCACTTTTAAACTGTTCTCAACTCCTCACTCTTCCTGCAAAATCAGGCAGACTCAATTCTCAGCACAATGCAATGTAATTTTAGAGGTAGAGTTTGTGAAAACACAGTTCTACCCTCTGTCTCTTGATGCTGCGTTTCTGGTTTACACCTTTCTGAGGGAAGGGAGAAACTTAAATGGTTTGGTCTGAAAGGTCTTCTTACTGGGCTGTAAACTTCATATGCAACAAAAATAAACAAATACAATGTGAAGCATCAATAAGGGACAACCAAAGCTATGGTTTTTCCAGTAGTCATGTATAGATGTGAGAGTTGGACCATAAAGAAGACTGAGCACTGAAGAATTGATGCTTTAGAACTGTGGTGTTAGAGAAGACTCTTGAGAGTCCCTTGGACTGCAAGGAGATTAAACCAGTCCATCCTAAAGGAAATCAACTCTGAATATTCATTGGAAGGACTGATGCTGAAGCTGAAGTTCCAATACTTTGCCACCTGATGTGAAGAGCCAATTTATTGGAAAAGACCCTATGCTTGTAAAGATTGAAAGAGAAGTGGGCAGCAAGAGGAGAAGTGGGTAGCAGAGGATGAGATGGTTAGAGAACATCACCCACTCAATGGACATGAATTTGAGCAAACTCCAGGAGATGGTGGAGGACAGAGGAACCTAATGTGCTATAGTTCAAAGAGTCACAAAGAGTCAAACATGACTTAATGACTGAACAGCAACAGAAATAACATAGCAAAGAGCAGTCTTATCTATATAAGTTTAAAGACCAAGATACATGTGTCCCTGTCTAAAGTATGCAATGTGGGAACATTAGTCCCATGGTAATTGAAAATTGAGTGTAAAACATTTATCAGATGAATAATTTTTTTCCCAAAAGAAGAACACAGCAACATGATCCATGGCCTCCTGGATCATGCCAGGAATGGTGTCTGCTGTCTCAGGGCCTTGGCACATGCTGCCCTTTTGCTTTTTCCCAGTTTCCCAAATGGCACACTTGCCATGTCCTTACTCCCTTCAGGTCTTTCCTCAAAAGTGGAAACTATTCTTTAAACAAAGGCAATATTAGGACACGCTATTTCCAAGACCTGTAGATTGTGTAGGTTCAGAAAAATTACTGATTTAGACAATTGTATAATAAAAAGAAAAACTTTGGATTAGTTCTTTGTACTTCACCAAGCTTTTCAACATACTACGCTTTTTTAAATTATGAAGATAATGCGAACGTATAGAATCACCCATGTTTTATACTAGGGCCCAAAAGCTCAAACAAACTCCCTTGTTTGTCACATAGTCAGTATCTTCTAAAATCAGAAAACATAGCCTTCACTCTTGTCTTATGGTCCCAGAGCAAATGCTATTATTCCTCTTCTATGCTGAAGTTTATCATATAATAATAATAGTAGTAGTTATACTTGAGTTTTTTAAAAATCATCTCACACACTAGCAAAATAATGCTCAAAATCCTCCAAGCCAGGCTTCAAAGGTATGTGAACTGCGAACTTCCAGATGTTCAAGCTGGATTTAGAAAAAGCAGAGGAACCAGAGATCAAATTGCCAACATCCGTTGGATCATTGAAAAAGCAAGAGAGTTCCAGAAAAACATCTACTTCTGCTTTATTGACTACGTCAAAACCTTTGACTGTGTGGATCACAACAAACTGTAAAACTCTTAGAGATGGGAATACCAGACCACCTTTACCTGTCTCCTGAAAAATCTGTATTCAGGTCAAGAAGCAACAGTTAGAACTTGACATGGAACAAGAGACTGGTTCCAAAGCAGGAAAGGAGTACGTCAAGGCTGTATATTGTCATCCTGCTTATTTAACTTATATGCAGAGTACATCATGAGAAATGCTGGGCTGGAGGAAGCACAAGCTGGAATCAAGATTGCCAGGAGAAATATCAATAACCTCAGATATGCAGACGACACCACCCTGATGGCAGAAAGTGTAAAAGAACTGAAGAGCCTCTTGATAAAGATGAAAGAGGTTAGTGAAAAAGCAGAGACTTTACCTTGCCAGCAAAAGTCCATCTAGTCAAAGCTATGATTTTTCCAGTAGTATGGACGTGAGAGTTGGACCATAAAGAAAGCTGAGTGCCAGAGAATTGATGCTTTTGAACTGTGGCATTGGAGAAGACTCTTGAGAGTCCTTTGGACTGCAAGAAGATAAAACCAGTCAATCCTAAAGGAAATCAGTCCTGAATATTCATTGGAAGGACTGATGCTGAAGCTGAAACTCCAATACTTTGGCCACCTGATACAAAGAACTGACTCACTGGAAAAGAACCTGATTCTGAGAAAGGTTGACGACAGAAGGAGAAGGGGACAACAGAGGATGAGATGGTTGGATGGCATCACTGACTCGATGAATATGAGTTTGAGCAAGCTCTGGAGTTAGTGATGGACAGGGATGTCTGGCATGCTGCAGTCCATGGGGTTGCAGGAAGACAGACACAACTGAGATACTGAACTGAACTGAGCTGAACTAATAATTAAAATAATAATGATAGCAGCTAACACTGAGCTCAAAGTTTTAGGCCCTTTAAAATTCACACAGTTAATCCTCACAGAAGCCTAGGATGTAAACAGTTTTATTATTTGCAGTTTACAGAGAAGGGGATGGTCCGAGCCAAATTAAATAACCTGTTCAAGGTAAATTGGTGGTAATTATGAAGCCAGAATTTACAACCAGGTACTCAGACTCCTAAATTCCCACTTGGTTTTAGAATATTTTTTCTGTTTTGCAAGATATGCTAGATACGGTTTACAGTTTGGCATAAGTGAATTCTCCATTTGAGTAATTGCAGATCAATCGTGTTTACCCAAGATTTCTTCAAGGTATAGGCAGTTTAAGAAATACCATATTCTGGACCTAGAGATTATCATACTAGGCGAAGTAAGTCAGAAAAAGACAAATACCATATGTTATCACTTGTATGTGGAACCTAAAATATGACACAAATGAACATATCTATGAAACAGGAACAACTCACAGATGCAGAGAACAGATTTCTGGTTGCCAAAGAGTAGGAAGATGGGGAACGGAAGGTTTGCTAGTTTGGGATTAGCAGATGCAAACTAGTATATGTGTAGTATGAATAAACCACAAGGTCCTACTGTATGGTACAGGGAACTCTATTTAGTAGCCTGTGATAATCCATGACGGAAAAGATTATGAAACAGAATATATATAACTGAGACACTTTGCTGTGCAGCAGAAGCTAACGCAACAGTGTGCATCAACTATACTCCAATAAAAATTAATTAAAAAATATAATCCCTAAAGTCTTTTTCAGCTCTATTTCTTTCGGTCCACAAATAATCCACCCTAAAAATCTAATGCAAGGATATATTAGAGGCTGGTTTGATAACTAAATAAATAAATAACAATTAGAAAGGAATATCGTCTTCAACTGAGTTTAAATATTAAAAATTTTAGAGTTTCCCTGGTAGCTCAGTGGTAAAGAATCCACCTGCTAATGCAGGAGACGTGGGTTCTATCCCTGGGTCAGGAAGATCCTCTGGAGAAGGAAATGGCAACCTACTCCGGTATTCTTGCCTGAGAAATCCCATGGACAGCGAGCTACAGTCTACGGGGTTGCAAAAGATTCAGACCGGACTTAGTGACTAAAAAACAACAATGAAAAATTTCATTGCAGTTGACACTTGTCAGATGTTGTAAGATGGCCATACATAGATTTGTGGTTCCTGAAATATCCTATGATTACTTTTTTTTTTTTTTTTAAATTTTTTTAATTATTGTAAACCCATGGTGATATCATAACAATGTATGGCTAAAACAATAAAACAAACAAAAAAAAAAAACCTATGATTACTTTTTTTATGGTCGATGTTTTATCTCTAAACAAGAGGCCCACTGCTGTGGATTAACTAGTTTGTGCTTGAGAGCTTTCCATTCTCGCAGCGACGGAGACTGTGTCTCTGCTGGAGGCTCCCAAGAGGCAGAGGAGAGAGAGCTGCTCACCTGGGGTGATTGAAGGCAACCTGCTGGAACTCGTGATTCCAGTTGGGTCTTCCATAGAAGGTTTTCTGCCTTAATCCTGTAATCACATCAGCATTTTCATCCCAGTGTAAAGCTATGTGAAAGGCCTAAAGTAAAAATTGTGGTATCAGATAGGTGTTCAGAGGGGAAAAAATATCTCTAATAAATAAGGATGATGTAATTATGTTTATTTGTAGATTTAATACACAATTTTTTTTATGGGAAATTCTTTGTAGTCCACCTGGACACTATTGAAACAAAGTACCTTCGATGTGCTTGACATGCAGAAATGTGAGCCTGGAAAGATTTTTCTTGAGAGGATGCAGGCAATACAGTGAAAAGGGGTAAGGGAAAGCAGACACTAAGCTACTTTTTTCCTGCCAAATTTCTCAAAAATGAATCTCTAGCTCTGCTTCTGTTCACTTCACAGTAAACCATAGGGATCTGAGAAGAGCCCTGACAGATTAAAGTCATAGAAAACGCCTAGAGTGAAGCGGGATTCTACAGTTAGATCTGCCTTTTGGAGTGAAATGATCTATGTTCAAGTTCAAATGCTAGGAGGATGTTGAGTCTGGCAGGCAGAACAGGTTGCCAGACCTAGTAAAGGGCAGGATTAGAGCTCTGTGGCCAACGGTCTGCCTCCAAATTGCACAAAAGCACCCAGGCATCAGGTAGTTGAGAAGTAAGAGCCTGGGGCATAGCTATGTCTAGTGATGAGTTTATAATTTGCTATCATTTGTTTCAGCCTGTGCTGAACTCTGATAGGTAAGAAGGATTCTTGCTTCTTAACACCTGAGATCTGTGTTTGCTGTGCTCAGGCCCCTCCAAAACTCTTGAGCTCACGGGTTTTACCCTTGGGTACTTCATTTGGTCAATTCCTGTGGCCAGTTCAAGTAGCAACACTGCAGGGCCCAACTCTTACCCCATAATCCTGCTGCAAGACTGGCTTCCCTGGCATGCTTCTGATCAGTTGAGAACACATCCAGGAATGAGGAGGCTGGGCCCTAACAAGCCAGTATATGATGGAGACTTTGGTGGAGCTGTAGAAATCCAGGCTGCAGGGAGCTGCCATTAGGCAAGTCTGAGCCCAGGTAGCAGGGCTAATGTAGGATTGCGCTTGGGAGGGGGACTTCAGGCAAGAGAGGGAAAGCTGGCAAACGTCAGGCAGGACCCTCTTTTTAGGCAGGTTTATCCAGACAGAGAGTAAAACATAAAACAGGAAACAAGAATTCAAAGATAAGAACAGAGTGGTAGCTGAGGACTGAGTCTTGGAAACTGGCAGAAGCCTCATTATTAGAACTGGAACTCAAGGTCAGAGTTGTATTGGCCTCCAGTTTAGAATGGAATTTTTGTGTTCCCACAGCCCTTTCGCTAACCCTGGAGGAAACTGGTTCCAGAAGTGGGTGGAAGAAGAAGCCAGAGACAGTGGACTCCCTTTTTGACTAAGTGCCAAATCAACAAACAGCTCAGGCCTTATTCTTCTTGGCTTCTTTACCATGTGGCTGAACATGGCTTCTTGATTCTATTTACATGACAAAATCCTAGTTCTTGTACTGCTCTCTGGTTCTTGTTCTGATTCAAGGAAGAAACAGCAGTTGTTATTTTGTTATCCCATTCCCCTGTCTCCATATGGGAAGACTGCCTTCCCAGTCTCTAGCTCAGCTCTCTGAGTCTCTTTCAGACCACTACTCCCCAGAGAACTTCCATTTTCGCAACCCAGTTAGCATCACCTACATAGGTGAATCAAACTTTCTCTCTCAAACTGTCATCTTCTTACCTGAGTAGAGGACTGCATCTTAAACTCGCAAACATATTTCTGTGTAGAATGCTTCCTGTACCTTCAAACTGGCCACCCTAGCTAAAAATGAATTTTCACACTTTCCAAATAATTTGTGAGGTCAAGTTACTTCCACCTACAATCACTAAATGATTGCCTTAGGCAGGCAGGATGTTATGAATCTGAGTACAAAGAGGAAAGAGAGAAGGTCTCTGCTCTGTGAGGAACTGGTCATTGGAAGAAGAGACAGACCAGGTGCATGATGGTGCTTAGTCCTTTCAGTGGTGTCTGACTCTTTGTGACCCCACGGAGTGTAGCCGCCTCCCCTCTTCACCAGGCTCCACTGTCCATGGGGATTCTCCAGGTAAGAATACAGGAGTGGACTGCCATGCCCTCCTCTAGGGGATCTTCCCAACCCAGGGATCGAACCCAGGTCTCCCACATTACAGGTGGATTCTTTACCAGCTGAGCCCCCAGGGAAGTCCACGTGCACAAATACTATGATCTGAACCACCCAAAGTGAACTGGAGACCTCAGGTAACCTCAAGTAATTTTAACCAAGAGGATTGGGGTAGGCCTTTGTGGGGACTGGGCTTTAAAGGATGATTCCAGGCAGGAGAGACAGACAGGTGGGCTAGTGGTAAAGAACCCACCTGCCAATCCAGGAGATGCAAGAGACGCAAGACCCCTGATGGGGGATGATCCCCTGGAGAAGGTGATGGCAACCCACTCCAGTAGTCTTGCCTGGAGAATCCCACGGGCAGACGAGCCTGGCAGGCTATAGTCCATGGGGTCTCAAAGAGTCAGACATGACTGATGCACCTTAACATTGCACTGAAGGGAAAGGAAACTGTGAGGGGAGATGGGAGCAAGGAAGTCCTTCGTGTAATTGGAGAACACACACTGTTTGGTGCCTCTGGTGCCAGCGGCAAATGACAGGAATTGTATAGAACAAGGGGATTGCTGTCAGGTCAGGGGGTGCCTGGAGGTATTATTCAATAAAAAAAAGAGCTTTTTTCATTTCCGGCCATGATACTGTCCAGCTACCAATCATTGGTGTTCGAACATTTGGAATTATATTTGCTCCATATTTCTCTTCCCAATGTTCAATTAATCCCCAAATCCTGTTGATTTGCCCTTCATAATACCTTTTCCATCTGTCCCTTCTGTTCTTGTCATTCTGCCACTTTGAGGTTGTTGAATTCAGTTTAACAATTGGCTGTTTCTAAAACAGCCTCTTGATTCCTGACTGACAGCATGAACCAATTATTTTGTCCTGAAATTTAAGCATCTTGAGAATTTCCAACATGTCATGGCAAAATTTTAAGAAACTGTCAATTTTAATTTACTGTTTTCAGAAGAAAAGTATCTCTTACAGTGTACTTTTGAAAGTGGCAGGGATGGGATGAGGCAGAGCTGTGTTACCACAGAATCAAACGGAGCCTGCATCTTGCACCTTCCGAATGACCGGGATTGCCTAGGTGGACACTCAAAATCAATCCACTGTAGAAGCAGAAGAGCAAGCACCAGACCAGAAAGCAGAAGACAAAGACTGTGTTTGCACTTCACCAAATGGATCACTCATCAAAAATCCCACTTGAAAGAAAAAAGAGTTTTTCTGGAAAATATAATTAACACTATTCAATTCACGAAGGTGTTTCGAGTCTAGTTCCCCGGAAATCTCTATTTCAGAGTACCTCAGAGAAATAAATATTTAAGGCTGACTGCAAATAAGACCCTAAAAAAGCATTTAGCAACTGGATTTCAAGCAAAATCTTATTCATTTTCAGAAACACAGAGTCAAATTACAGTGATATTCTATAGGGCCAAAGTGTGTGTGTGTGTGTGTGTGTGTGAGAGAGAGAGAGAGAGAGAGAGAGAGAGAGAGAGAGAGAGAAAGACTCAGGAGTACATTCATTTGTAAATTTAGTGACTAATGCAAATCTCTGGCTCAAACATGCTTTCCTTAAATATCTACAGTAACTGTCAAAGAACTGCTGATTAGGACAAAAATGTCATAACCTAGTAATCACTTCATCACTTCATTGTTAGCTTCCACATTAGAGAAGTTTCAGTGTTAATAGTATTGAATGATAACTGCTACATTTTAAATGTTTTCTAACTTCCCTCATAGCTCATTCAGTAAAGAATCTGTCTGCAGTGCAGGAGACCTGAGTTCGATTCCTGGGTTGGGAAGATCCTCTGGAGGAGGAAATGGCAACCTACTCCAGTATTCTCGCCTGGAGAATCCCATGGACAGAGGAGCCTGGCAGGCTACAGTCCCTGGGATCGCAAGAGTTGGACACGACTTAGCGACTAAACCACCAGCACAGTAATCACTTCATCACTTCATTGTTAGCTTCCACATTAGAGAAGTTAGAAAACATTTAAAATGTAGCAGTTATCATTCAATACTGTTAACACTGAAACACTTCCATAGTGCAATATTTTGATATATAATACATTATTTTTGGTAAACCTAACTTTAATATGGTGTTAATACATATTAATGGACAAGGCAGAGCACCTGTTCTAACAGAAGATCATTTTGATCTTAGGTGTATAAACATACATGCAAGCAATTTCTAAGAATGCCTTAAGAAAAATAATCTCTAGATAAATCATATATTCGTATTTATTTTCTGTAGGAACTCACCTGTTTTACAGCACAAAATGCTGAATGTCAACATCTGCAAATTTTTCTGTTTGAACAGCTCAAAGCATAGAATTAGAACCAATTGAGAGCTCAGGACAATAGAGCTAATCCATAATGTTTGCTTCACAATACTAAATTTCAAAGGCAACTTTCAATGACGTAATTTTCCTTGAGTTTCCGAACTTTGAATCTTCTCTCCTTGATCAAGTTCTTTTCTAATCTCCTTTTTTTATTCCCTTTATTGCTATAATGTGAATAGCTCTACTCTGGCTTTATTTTATTTTCCTCTTTTCTTTTAAAGAATATAAAAACAATACTTTCAGGCTACCTGATAACCATAGAGCTCACTATTGAAATTATTCCTCTTTGCTCTATCATAACACAAATTAGATAATCTTGCTCATTCTGAATCTTATCAATACCTGGTTTTCATCCCAGCCAGTAAGGAATATATGATAACTCAGAAAGTGAGCTTTCCCTTGCTCACTCATCTTTGTTTCCAGTGAGAGTAAGAGATCTGCAAACCACTCAAAGGCTCCTGGATCTCTGCAAATCCAGTAGAAATACACCTGTCAAGAGAGAGGGCAAGAAAGCAGAGTGGCCTACCTTTTCATGACATGCCAATAATTGCAGACTACTTAACCTCATTTAATTATTTGAGCCCAAATGGGCACTTCTGCAAAATAACATGCTTCTCTCTGCCAGTGAACAGTCACACTGTGATTTCTTTAGAGAACACTCACCTTGTGTTCGAAAGGCCCAGAATGAATTCGGAGTCAGGAGCCTGTGGGTTGTCTCCAGTTTCTCTGGATGAGGATCAATTTAGCCCATTCCTGGATGTGCTGTGTCTGAACGAGGTTAATAACCTTAACTGGCTGTGCCTTTCACTGCTTCCCAAAGCGGGATAAACCATTAGACCAATCCTGTTCATTTTTACTTATGGTCTAAGGTCTGGATTTGAACCTTCTTCTCCAGAGGCCCAAAGACTTGTTCACTAATTGACTTCACCACTCATGACCTCTAGGGGATGGAGATTATGGTAACTGCAGAATCAACCTTGCAGACCAGAAGTTTGCTCTCAACCAGATATATTAGTGTCCAAGGAGGCTGGTGGGTGGCGGTGGTGGTCTTGTGTCAACTGCTATAATGATATGATATCGAAGAACATTTCTTTCTTTCTTTAACTCTCTGTTTAGCAAAGGGCATGTGACAAGTAGAAGTTTGGGTTTGCTAAAACCAAGGCCCAGCTTTGTACTTTGAGTTTCAGATAATTGTATCTAGAAGAAACCATAGGCGATAGGTCTGTTAGTTCTCCTACTTTTCTCACACTCCTACCCACTACTGCCTACGGCTTTTTCCTGCACCCTCTCCCCAAAGAGATGCTGCTTAACAAGACAGAGGAGAGAGCCAGCCTGATCTCCACCAGGAAATATCCCTCCAATAGCTAGTGTTCTTGCCCTCCCCTCCCCCACCAGCCTGCATCTCGCCATCATCGCATAATGAAACTTCCAAATGAGGTTTAATTATCAGATCATATTCATGAGGAAAAAAAAAATCACAGAATGTGTTTCAAGGCTAAACATCTTGCCTCATCTCTCCAGGTCTGTGTAGGAATTTATTAAATTAATAGTCAAGAAGCACAAAAGCTTAGAGCCCACCTATTTGTTGGACAGTTGCTGCTTGGAAGGGCCCTTGGAGTCTTAACCTCAGGACAAAGGTGTGTGACCCACTCCCAGCCCAAAGGGAGCTTCTTCTCAGTTTTGTCTCCGTCCATGGGCCCCTCTGGTGATCGTGCTCATCTGCCAATGCCTACTCTATGTCAAGAGTGTTCTTGGCTCTGGAACTAGAGGAACAGACAGAAGAGCCAATAATTCCCTGTTCTCATGGAGTCTGCATTTTAGAGGGAGAAAAAGAGGTGGTAATTAATAAGTGAAATATAGGCTACATCAGAGGGTGATCGGTCCTGTGGAGTAACAAAGACAGGCTGGAAAGTCCTGCAGTATTAAGTCAAGGAAAGGGGACATTTGAGCCCAGCCACAGAGAAAGATGAAGGGTTGGGAGAGGAACAGAGGAGAGAGGTCCAGGGCAGGAGCTCTTGGGTGAAGGGGGGAGCAAAGTGAGGCTGCTGGAGGCAGCAAGAGGTGAGGTCTGAGGGGAAGGCAGGAGGTGCAGATGGGGGTCTGTGGGGCCATCCTGACTTCTACTCTGAGTGACAGGGGAAGACACTGCAGGCTGCTCAGCAGGGATGAATGACGTCATCTGAGGGAGGGCCCTGGGGAAGGACCACTCTGGCAGCATCTTGAGGATGGACTCGGGGTTAATGGGGGAGGGGGAGTGGAAGGGAGGAAGAATGGAGGCCGGGAAGCTGACTTCATATTCTATGAGGGTGAGATTGCTATCCTCTTTCCTTTTTGTGAGGTGCCTCATTTAAATTATTATTTCAAAGCCCCTAGACTTTGACTCACTGGGCTCCCAGTGGAAACGAAAACCCTGACTGAATTTAATGCCATTCTCATCTATGATCCTTCTCCTCCCTGCCCCCGGTAGGTTGTTTCATCTGAGACCATTAATGGTGGCATTTGGTATAAAACAAACATCATTGACTTATTTTCTACTATTCTCACTCTTTAAGAAACATGCTAAAAATACACTCATCTAGGAAATAAGCAAAAGTGTCATTTAAAAAAAAAAAAAAAAGAACTTGTCATTTCAAATCCAGTTCCAATCACCCTTACTTGAAAAACAGTCACATCTCAGCTTCCTCCACTTACTGACCCTTATTCTTTCAAACAGAAATCATTCCTGTCCTTGCTTTCTTGTGGCTTAGCTGTGTGTCAGTGTTCTGAGGGTTTGCCAAGCCTTTTATACTTTTTTGCTTCCTTGTAATGGCTTTGTGTGTTTTTCCCTCTGTAATTGACTCATAGGTGACACTGGGCAGCTTTGGTACAGGAGGCAATGGAAGGGCACTGAATGGGCCCAGAAGAAGTGCTTCAGGCAGAAAAAAGAAGAAAACGGACTTTGAACTGAGGCAAAGAGTATTTACTTTGCCTCCCTTTCATCTTTCTAATGTTGAGGGATGCTCACTGTGAAGGGACAAACGGTCCCACCTCTGCGTTTCCTCCCGTAGGAAGGGTCTGGTCAACGCTAGAACAAATGTCCCAAACAATAGGCTGCACATCTGTGATCTGTGCTTCCCAACCCTCACCCCGCCCTAGTCTCCAAAAATAAAACCACCCTAAAATTGGTTACCTGAATAAAGCATGGTTTTCAGGATTCTATAGTGAAGAACGGAGGCCTAAAATACCTCAGGTAACTTTAAAAGGTTTTGTTACACAGAAAGTCGTCCTCAGTAAAATGATGAAAGTTCTGAACTTTTGTAGTAATGAAGTTCTTTCTTTTACAGGACTCAGCCCACACATTTCTGTAGACCTAACGGATCCCCAGATGTGACAGGGGACGTCTCCAGGATGGTGTCACGGAGTTAGGGAGCTCTGTGTGCATGTGGCCTGTCACAGGCCTTTGTTTTCATTTTGTTCCCGGCATGAGCCACCAAGCAAAATCCCTCGCAGCCCATCTTGGGGTGCCTGGGTCCCAGCTCCAGCCCACCCCCAGCTTCCCTGCAGCCTGGGCTTCTCTTTAAGAGTGTTTGAACCAGGTCATCTGGACCCAGTGGGAAATTGCCCTGTATTATTTTTGGATACACAATTCCAGAAAATTTAATAAGGAAAACTACTTATCTATTTTACTACCAGAGTTCTAGACTCTTCCAGCAGAGGTTCTCATGCCACGGCCTGGTTAGTTAGTCACAAACACAGAACAGAGCTGAGGACACACTCTCAAATACAACCTTTAGAACCAAACTGATTTCCTGAGGGTGGAATGGAGCTAAAAATGATCTATCTATCTATGGCCCAGGGTCTCTCCAGGGGGCTTTTTCCTTTCCAAGAAAGGAAATTACGCATGAGGGTGCAGGTTGAAGATGTAGTACAACATGGTAACTTAACATTGTGAACCAGGAGTCCTGCAACCTGTCCTAGTTTCTTGGCTTCAATACCTGCAAACTGTGTAACTGGGAGAAGATTATGTAATTTGAGCCTGGATGAGAGCATACTAAAATGGCAAAAAAAACAAAAACAAAAACAAAAAAACACACCAACCCAAACAAAAACACTGAACAATAACTCACAAGATTATTTTGAAGATGAAAGGGTAGGTTTTATGGAACATTTAGCTCACAGTCTAATGGATGCAGTAAGTGCTCTTCCATGTGAGCTGCGATATTGCTGCCATCTCAATGGCATCTTGCAGAGCTTACAGAATGAACACCACATGATGATAGTAGAGAGCAAAGGGGTCATCTGCCTTACTTAGGGATCTGTGTCCCCACCATCACTCCTAAATTATAAAGATGGTGGTCATCCACAGGAGGTGAGACCAAATTTTATCTCCAGCACTGGTCTCAAAACTTTGGCAGTGCTCATAATTATGCAGTTTGGAAAGAGGAACCCATTCACTAGTGAAAGGTACCCCAGGCTCCATGTGCTCAACACACATTAAGGTGATTTATAGGGTGCTGGGTTGACCTCCTCCCCCAGAAGGCCAGTGGAATTGCACTGTGACTTGGCTTCTTCCTGGGTGGCACCTTACGTTCCCCACTGTTGTGAACTGAATGTCTCTCTCCCAAATTTGTATGTGAATCACCCAATGTGATAATTTGGAGATGGGGCCCTTAAAAGGTAGCTAGATTTAGATGAGGTCAGGAGGGTGGGCCCCATGATGGGGTTAGTGTCCTTATAGGAAGAGGGAGAGACTGAGTTCCCTCTCTCTTATGTGAGGACATAGCGAGAGGGTGGTCATCTACAAGCCAAGAGGAGTCCCTGCAGAGCCCCATCATCCTGGACTCTGATTTCAGACTTCCAGCAAAATCCCAATCGTCCTGGACTTTGATTTCAGGCTCCCAGCCTCCAGACTTATAAGAAGTGTTTGTTGTTTTAAGCCACTTAGCCTTGGTCTTTTGTTATAGTAATCTGAGCTAACATTCCACACTCCACGGAATATTAGCAGAACTGGCAGAAGCTCCAACCGAGGAGGGTAATGGAGACTTTCCATGGAGGGAATCATGATTGTTTTCTAAAAAGAGAACTATTTTCTCTGAAAATATAAAGACTGAGACTGATATTTAGAAAACATAATACCTCCTCAATAAATGGTAACTATTACTGTCCTGGTTTTTATTTTGTGGTTTCTGTTGCCAAAGTCATCCTGGATGAAGACAATAGCAAACAGATTTTGAAGCAACTAGCTCTTATTGAGACGCTTCCCTAACGTGGCTTCCGCATGAAGTTTTAAAGAAATAAAATTATAAGATTGTTTTCCCCAATATCCATTGTAAGACTAAGACCAGCCGTTGTCAATCATGTTAGCCCATGAAAGTGAAAGTAATTGTTGCCCAGTTGTGTCTGACTCTGTGACCTCATGACCTGTAGCCCACCAGGTTCCTCTATCTATGGGATTTTCCACGCAAGAATACTGGAGTGGGTAATCATTCCCTTCTCCAGGGGCTCTTCTTGACCCAGGGATCAAATCCAGGTCTCCCTCACTGCAGGCAGATTCTTTACCATCTGAGCCACCAGGGAAGCCCATAAGAGTTTTGCTGAAAGCCATTACTGTTATTGTTAACTGTTTCATGGCCATGCTGCCGCTTTGCCTTGTGAATGGAGCCTGAACTTTGTTCTAATTATAGTTAATAATACTTGTTAGACAACCAGAATGTTCATTAATACCAGAATGATTAAATCAATTGTGAGATAGTCATACTACAGAATTCACTGAAGGCACTAAATAAAATAAAATCAATAAATAGGCATTGACACATGAAGGAGCTCCGGGCCATGTTAGAATGAAAAACAAACACATAAACGGTGCATCTTTCTCTCTCTCCCTCCTTCCTCACCCCCACATCCCTATTGTAATACTATAAAAAACAAACATAAAATAACATATGTGTGTAGGTATGTATGTGTATACAAATGTGCAGGAAAGGAATGGAATAAAATGTGATAGACTGTTTCAGGTAGGAAACCTGGAGAGTCAAGTGGTGGTAGTGGTTAGTTTGGGAAGGAAGATGAATAAAGGGAGATTTTCATTTTTTTTCAAATTGCTAAACCAATATATTTTTAAGCAGAAATGAGTTTTTAAAAAACCAGATAAATGAAGACTGCGTGTTTCATCTCAATGGTTCCGAGAACAGTATACTTTCCTTTCTTTAAAGCCATACTTATATTTGTTTTTTAAAAATTGAAGTGTAATTGATTTACAATATTGTGTTAATTTCTGCTGTGTAGTGCAAAGTGATTCAGATATATACATACATATATATATATGCACCCCTGGAGAAGGGAACAGCAACTCACTCCAGTATTCCAGTATTCTTGCCTGGAGAATCCCATGGACAGAGGAGCCTAACAGGTTACAGTCTATGGGGTCACAAAGAGTTGGACATGACTGAGCAACTAACACACACACGCATATATATATATATATATATATATATATGTATGTATGTATGTATGTATATATTCTTCTTTGGATTCTTTTCCATTATGGTTTATCTAAGGATGTTGATTGAATATAATTCTCCATGCTATACAGTCGGACCTTGTCTTTTATCCATTCTATATGTAATAGTTTACATCTGCTAACCTCTCAAAGCCCAGTTCAGTCCAGCTCTCCCCCAACTCCCTTGGCAACCACTCATCTGTTCTGAAGGGGAAATTTTTTTTTTTGAAGGGAGATTTTGAGTGAATATTTTATTTGAATCTTTTACAGGAACCCTGTAGTCATGTATAGCTTGTGTGGTTAATAAACCAAGATATTAAAAATATTAATACTGATCACTTCCCCACAGGGCGATGGGGAGGCCTTATGGGGAACTGGACTCTTCTGAGGCTGCCTAGTGAAAGATGAGGAGCACGTGTGTCTCCTGGAGATGCAAGCTGGCTTCGTGTTCCCGGTTCAATTTATCAGAACACTCTCAGCAGTTCTCAGAGATGATCAATTCCAGGAGTAGCCAGAGCACCAGGGTGAGGGAAACTGAAAGTAAATAATTTCTCAAGCTAAACAGATTAAATTAAAAGCATTTTTCATTCATTAGAAAAGAGAGCAGGCCCTCCTTTGTTTTATTAATATATTTAAGGAGAGTATGGATTTTTGCCTTTCTTGGCCTCTTTGCCTTGTTCCCACTGGCCCATGCTGTCTTTTTATTTGAATTATCTGTTTATTATATTAGGTTAAGAACCCAAAGGCCATTTTGCATGGGACACACTATAAATACCCATTATCATGGTTATGTATTATTGAACTGATGAAGGAAGGCAATTTATGAAGAGATTAGATTATCTCAGTTTTTCTAGAATCTATTTTATTATCATCTGAAGATTACATATGCACTTAAGAAAATGAACCACCTCTTCCTGTTGGCCGTCCTCTCCTCTGACTGCACGGATGCGATGCCAGGAGAACCAAATGTAGAGGCCGATGTTTACGTCAGCACTTGTCCCCCCCCCCCCCCCCCGCCCCCGTTTATACACACCTATTCCATTCATCAGTTTGACACTTGGTACAAGCAAACTGTCCTAATTTTTTTCAAGAGCTCTTTTCACAAATTGAGTGTGATGTAGAATTAATCATCCCAGTTGGGCAGGAGCTGGGGGACGTCTACTGCCAAGGGGCATTTTTACCCTCAGCTTCCTCCAAATTGTATCACAGAGACTTCCTAGCCACTCACACCCCCTTCCCTCATTCCCTCATCCTAAAGGAGCACTGCGTTCTCATCTGCCTCCAACTAAGTGAAGTTGGCTCTTACTGTTGGGTTGAAAATATTCCTTTAATATATTACAACTTTTCCCCATTTTCTTCACAGCAGAACATCATTATATTTATTGCTATTTTGCTTCCTTGGAAAGTCTCCTCCTAACTACTTCTCTCTTTTCCTCTGCCTGATCTCCCCACTATTTTTAATAAAAAACATAGCTTGAAAGAAATTTGAAAAATGCCAGCTTCAAACAAAGTGCTACCTATGACCAAAGAAGAGGCAGGAGTTCTATTGGCTATTCTCTCACATTTTTTTAGAAGTGTTCTAGAATAGTGTGTCAGAGGAGAAGGATAAAGAGATGTAGCTTGCAATGGTAACAACTAAAATAGCGTTGGTGCAAACGTTTGGTTATAGACTTGTATGTCTATAAGGCTTGTATGTAAAAACAAAGTCTGCTTTTATGCCAACTGGTGTTTTACATAAGAAAGAAGAAAATCACCACCAATCACATTTAACTATTTAAGCTTAAAATTTCAGCTTTACATCGCTATGCTGTTTTTTCCCCTTAGCTTGTTGCAGAACAGAACACTGAAAACTATAGCCCAGATCTATAATTGTGAAGATGTAGTTAGATAAGAATGCACTGCTTTGCTCTGCTGCACTCAAAAAAATTAGAGATGCTGACAGTTTAGTGGAAGGAGTAGTATTTATATCTCAAAGGCATGTGGGTGGCCCTGATGAATATTAGTTACATAAGCCTAATGAGAGCTGTATTCAAACAAACACAGAATTGCTTTAAAACAGAGAAATTTCCTAAAGTTTTCTCAAGCATGCAGATTTTGAGGAAGTAGATCTCAAGTGCGATTTTCAGTTTAAACTTTCAATAGCATGAAATCTCACTTCTTTCCTAAAAGAGCTTTGAAATCAGAAACATAATCTCCTATCCTGACCCAGTGGCTAGCCAGGTAAGGACTTTGGACCAAATCACTTGCCACTCTTAAATATTGTCAAACGCAAAACTGAGAGGTTGAGCCCTTCAGTTGCGTTTAGCTTCTTTTCTCCCATATACTACAATGTCTACATTGATTTTCAGCTGCGGGTTGTCTCAATATTACCCTCAACTTTTATAAGTCATGAAACAATCGTGTTTTATTTCCAATTCCATGGTTTCTATTTTTTGGAATAGCGATCAAAGTCCCTGTTTTATGGTTGCCTTCCCACTGAAACAGCCTTAAGAAAACCCGTAAACAAAACCCATAAACAGAGCCCATGAATAATAATGGAATTTGTGGGATCCTATAAGGACTTTAAGATTCTGTGGATTCTTAGAAGAATTTTTTCTATTTGTGATAAAATAATTGAAATGCATTATTTTAATTATAAAGTTACTGAACATTTATTCTCAGTAACCTATAGTTCTACAGAAAATTGTGAAGAAGCCATTTTTTAATTTTTTGGGACATGTAGACACTTATTTACTCATTGGTTTATTCAAAATTTATAGTGTGTGTGCATGTATAAATATATATATGTGTGTGTGTGTATATCTGTATCTATATCTATCTATCTATCTATCTATATACAATTATGAAGATATCCAGAGGAGACACACTCAAGGATTTCAGAATCTGTTAAAGGAAATAAGGTAATTTGTGAACCTTAATACAAAAAAGAAAGATAAATGATATAAAGAGGAACAGTATGGGGTAATGGATGTTAAGAGAAGGGTCTGGCATAGTGAATCTGATATGAGGAGAAGGGTGGGCTTTTTGTGTCAATCTGAGAGGGCCTGACACATAGCTGCTGTTGCTCAGTTGCTCAGTTGTGTCCGACTCTTTGCAACCCCATGGACTGCAGCACAACAGGCCTCACTGTCTTTTACCATCTCCTGGAGCTTGCTCAGACTCACGTTCATTGATTTGGTGATGCCGTCCAACCATCTTATCCTCTGCAGTCCCCTTCTCCTCCTGCCTTCAATCTTTCCCAGCATCAGGGTCTTTTTTAATGAGTCAGATCTGCATCAGGTGACCAAAGTATTGGAGCTTCAGCTTCAGCACCCAGCCCTTCCCATGAATATTCAGAGTTGATTTCCTTTAGGATGGACTGGTTTGATCTCTTTGCAGTCCAAGGGACTCTCAAAAGTCTTATCCAACACCACAGTTCAAAAGCATCAATTCTTTGGCACTCAGCCTTCCTATGGTCCAACTTTCACATTATACACAACTACTGGAAAAACCATAGCTTTGCCTGTGGCACATAGTAGGTGCTGAATTTATACTCATTGAGTGAATAATTGAATGAAAGTGAGACATACTATCCCATCACATTCTGCATGTCAAGCATAATGTGACCTTTAGTGTGATGAGAATGATGAAGCAATGAGCCTTTTGGATAAATGGGTTTGATTTGGTAGACAGAGCAAAGAGGTTACAGAAACTGATAAATCAACATAAACGATAATAGAGTCTTGCAGTGGGGTTCACATGTGTAAACATTGTCTGTTTTGCTTGCTCTATGCCCTAGACTGAGTGTTTGTGTCCCCTCCCCCAAATTCAAATATTGAAACCTATTCCCCAATATGGAGGTGAGGACTTTAGGAGTTGATTAGGTCAGGAGGGTGGAGCCCTGTTGAATGAGATTAGTGCCCATCAGTGTCCAAGAAACTCCCTTGCCTGGTTCTACAGTGCGAAGTTAGAGCTAGAAGATGACCTTTCATAAACCAGGATCTGGGCTCTCATCAGGCACCAAGTCTGTCAATGTGTTGACTATGGACTTCCCAGTCTCCAGAACTGTGAGAAACACATTTCTGTTGCTTAAAGCCATCCACCTGTGGCATTTTGTAATAGCAGCTCAAACAGAGCAAGACACTTGGTTAAACTTACTGTGGTATAAAGAAAAGATCGGATTTGTTAATAGCTTAAGAAGAACCAGGATTCAAACTCTTATTCTGATATTGACTAACTTTCTGTGCTTCTGCTTCCTCATTGATAATCTGAGGACATTACTCATCTGAAAGAGGTATTATAATTTTCTTATCTGTAAAATGGAATGAAAGTGTAAGTCCCTTAAAAAGATGATGTGAGATAGTATGTGGAAATGTATTACTCCCTGCCCTCTAGAAGTAAGTGATTGATGAATCTAGGCTATTAGTATTAGTAGTAGTACTAGTAATCCAGTAATGACAAACCTAGATAGCATATTAAGCAGAGACATTGCTTTGCTGACAAAGTTCTATATAGTCAAAGCTATGTTTTTTTCTAGTAGTTATGTATGGGGCTTTCCTTGTGGCTCAGCTGGTAAAGAATCTGCCTGCAATGCAGGAGACCTGGGTTTGATTCCTGGGTTGGGAAGATCCCCTGGAGGAGGGAAAGTCTTCCCACTCCAGTATTCTGGCCTGGAGAGTTCCATGGACTGTAGGTGTTGTCAAGAGTCAGACACAGTATGGCAAAAACAACACGATAATGTAAAGAAAAAAAAGTCAGACACTGCTGAGCAACTTTCACTTTCCTGTTCACATATGGCTGTGAGAGTTGGACCATTAACAAGGCTGAGTGCTAAAGAATTGATGCTTTCGACCTGTGGTTTTGGAGAAGACTCTTGAGAGTCCCTTGGACTGCAAGGATATAAAACCAGTCAATCCCAAAGGAAATCAACTCTGAATATTCATTGGAAGGACTGATGCTGAAGCTGAAGGTCCAATACTTTGGCCACCTGATTAGAAGAGTCGACTCACTGGAAAAGACCTTGATGCTGGGAAAGATTGAGGGCAGGAGGAGAAGGGGACAACAGAAGATGAGATGGTTGGATGACATCACTGACTCAATGGACATGAGTTTGAGCTAACTCTGGGAGACGATGAAGGACAGGGAAGCCCGGCATGTTGCAGTCCATGGGGTCACAATGAGTTGGACAAAACTGAGCTACTGAAATGAACTAGTAATCTTTTTATATCTCTGGCAGATACAGTGCACATTTAATATAATCTTATAGATATTTTCAGGCTTTCCTGGGAGCTCAGCTGATAAAGAATCTGCCTATAATGCAGGAGATCCTGATTTGATTCCTGGGTTGGGAAGATCCTCCGGAGAATGGATAGGCTACCCACTCCAGTATTCTTAGGCTTCCTTGGTGGCTCAGCTGGTTAAGAATCCTCCTGCAATGAGACCTGGATTCAATCCCTGGGTTGGGAAGACCCCCTGGAGAAAGGGACTGCTATGCAGTATTCTTGCCTATAGAATTCCATGGGTAGAGGAGCCTGGTGGGCTTCAGTCCATGGGGTCGCAAAGAGCTGGACATGACTGAGTGACTTTCACTTTCTTTTCATACACATTTACAATGAATTATTTCTATATCATTTATTTGTCTTATTTGTAATTAAAACTATCTGGTTGGATATGGAATCTTATTTCTCTGTCAGGTGGATCAGGAAACAGCTCAGAAAGGTGAACTAATGCACTGATGCTCCTGGCGAGGGTGGAATCCAGCTGAGGTAGGTTCTCTGGCCAGGAATTCCATGGTCTTCCTACAATACAGCAGGTGGCAGTCATGTTTACCTTGTGCTGCCTATGCCAAACTGGAGAGCCAGATGGACCCGAGTTCGAATGCTGGTATTATCTTTCATGAGCAGTGTGTTTTCAGGAAAGTGACTGTAGCCTCTTCAAAGCTTCTGAGTCCTTTGGAAAACAGAGATTGTACTACCTACTTTCTAAGGTTGCTGGGAAGATTATAAAAATAGAATGAGCAAGCATTTGTCAAGCACTTGTCACTTGGAAACTCATGAAATGATAGCTTATTTTACTTTAACTTCTTAGTTGATAAACTGCCACCTCTAGATATCTTCCAGTCTGGCTTTGCCCCAGTGCTTCAGAGTGCCATTTCTTAAAGATGGGAAGTGAAGAAAATTTCCGCTGCTAAATATGCTTGAGAAGGGTAGGTGAAACAAAACTGAATGATGTTCTTTTCTACAGAGCTTATTTAATAGGTGAATAGAAGATGTGACTCTTCTAAAGGGGGATTTATCAGAGCCTTTCTGGAGTCATTTGACCACAGAACTCTCTTGAGTGGACCCCATTATAAGGAGATAAGGAGACATGCTGGCCTAATCAAGCATCTTCCTTGGATAGATGAGGAAACTACAGTCAAAGTGTCAGCCAGAGAAGTGGCAGTGAAGGATCAGAACCAGGTTCATCAGGTGTCCTGGGTCCTCCAGAGTTGACACCATTCAACTTGACATTGCTTTCTCCTGCTGCTCTAGTGTCTGTTGCTAACCCTAAGAGGGTTCAGATAAGGAATGGAAAAAGGGAGGAAGGGAACTATGGAGGAAGTTGGTCTGAGAACATTCAAGAAATAGCAAAAGAGAGATTTGGAGTTGGATGACAACAGCAAGCAAGCAGACAAATGAATCCCAACTGCGGCATTTTTGCTTCTCAGTTAAGACTCTGAGGCCCTGAGATGAAGATATTGAATCATACATTTAAACCATAGTAACAAGCTCAAGAGTCAAAGCCTGCCTGCTAATATTACTCACTGCAGCCCAGTCACATAGCCATTTGCAGCCTGTCCATATTTTACTGACATGAGCAATTACATGTCCTGTAACGGCAGTGAAGCAATAAAATTTATGTCTTGTCATCTTTAACAAGATTAGACATAACACTTCTCATAAATGTAATACTGAATGGAGATTTTTAAGAACATAAGTATAGTTAAGGATCCTTGAGTTTATCCCTCATAGTTAATTAAAACCCTCCCCAGGAATCAGCAGATGATAGATAGAAGGATGTTGAACCTTTGAATTCATGGAAGGGTGAGCTGATGACTTTTTTCCATACCTTGTTCAGCTTGCACTGCGTTTGTGCCTCACGACATTGGTACCAGATAGATTTCAGAAGAGCTGCAAAGGGAGTGACCCCTATTCCCGCAGCAATGCACATGCTCACCGGATAGTGAAATACATCAGCCAGGGCGGCTCCGAATGGCCCGTCCACCGCCAGCCTGCATCACAAAGCGCATGGTTTGACTTCAGAACACTCTACTCTTTTTTTTTTTTTAACCAAAACTACCATTTATTTATTTATTTATTTAATTTTCTTTACTTTATTGAGTTGGTTTTGCCACACAATGACATGAAACCGCCATGGGTATACATATGCTCCCCCTCCAGAACCCCCCTCCCTCCTCCCTCCCAATTCCATCCCCCTGGGTCATCTTAGTGCACCAGCCCTGAGCATCAAACCTGGGCTGGCGATTGATTTCACATATGATAATTAACATGTTTCAATGCCATTCTCCCGTATCATCCCACCCTACTCTCAAAAACAAAACCATTCTAAACCAGTGCTTTGAATAGGATGTGTTGGCATAAGTGTGCAGGGAGGTTAGCTCTGTGCTTGAGCATGCCCTGTTTGAACACACAGAGTGTAGAGATACGGTGGCCAGCCTCACCGCACAGTGCTTTTTACAGTTCTTAGAAGCTTGTTTTGCATCATGAAGACTGATAAAAGATGCCTTTTCTTTCACCAGCTGCCATCAGGGGGAAAAGCAGAAATATCAAGGTGGTTTTAGAAGGTTTATCTCTCCTTTTGCTAATGTAATTTCCCCCTGTTTTTATTTATTCCATCCCACTTCTTAGTATGTTTATATAATGTCAGTCTAATGGAAGCTATTCATTTGGAATAAATATAATTTTGGAATAATTTGTCAGTTATGTGGAAACTCATTATTTTAGATTATGCGAACTTAAAAATCTGTGATAATCAGGCCAGAGGCAGGTGGTCTTTGTGTAGGCAAATTTTTTCTTTATAAGAATAATGCATATTCATTGAATAAGTGTAATTGTCTTTGTGTGTCCAACTCTTTGTGGCCCCCAGGTACTGTAGCCCGCCAGGCTCTTCTGTCCATGGGATTCTCCAGGCAAGAATACTAGAGTGGGTAGCCATTCCCTTCTCCTGGGGATCTTCCTGATCCAGGAATTGAACCCATATTTCTTGCACTGCAGGCAGATTCTTTACCATCTGAGCAATCAGGGAGCCTGTAATTGTCTTTAATAGGGTCCTAAATGGACTGACTCCCTCTGGATTCTGCTTCATCTCTCATGACCAGTTCTCCACATTGGTTTTTATTTTGTTTCTTAGGGAACACAGGATCTTCTTTGGCCATGGGGCCTCTGCCTGTGATAATCCAACTAATCGCTTGGAAAACTCTGCCCGAAGTTCTCCTCTATCTTCTTATATAGTTCGCGGTTATCCTCCCATAATGTCTCGATAATCATTTCCCTGGGGAAGTCTTCACAGATTTCTGAGACTAGGTTAAATTCTGTCTTAGATTATTTATAACACCATGTATCTCTCCCCTGGTTCTATGGTGACCTACAAGACCTGCTAGAACTAAGACCCAAAAAAGATGGGCTTTTCATTAAAGGGAACTGGAATGCAAAAGTAGGAAGAGATACCTGGAGTAGCAGGAAAGTTTGGCTTTGGAGTACAGAATGAAGCAGGGCAAAGGTTATCATAGTTTTGTCAAGAAAATGCACTGGTCATAGCAAACACCCTCTTCCAACAATACAAGAGATGACTTTACATATGGACATCACCAGATGGTCAATACTGAAATCAGATTGATTATATCCTTTGCAGCTGAAGATGGAGAAGCTCTATACAGTCAGGAAAAATAAGACCAGGAGCTGACTGTGGCTCAGATCATGAACTCCTTATTGCCAAATTCAGACCAAAATTGAAGAAAATTAGGAAAACCACTAGACCATTCAGGTATAACCTAAATCAAATCTCTTACAATTTTACAGTGGAAGTGATAAGATAGATTCAAGGGTTTAGATATGATGGACAGAGTGCTTGAAGAACTGGCTGGAGGTTCATGACATGGTAGAGGACACCATGATCAAGACCATCTCCAAGAAAAAGAAATGCAAAAAGGAAAAATGGCTGTCTGAGGAGGCCCTTCAAATAGCTGGGAAAAGAAGAGAAGCTAAAGGCAAAGGAGAAAAGGAAACATATATCCATCTGAATGCAGAGTTGTGAAGAATAGCAAGGAGAGATAAAACAGACTTCCTCAGTGATCAATGCAAAGAAATAGAGGAAAACAACAGAATGGGAAAGACTAGAGATATCTTCAAGAAAATTAGAGATACCAAGGGAACAGTTCATGCAAAGATGGGCTCGATAAAGGACAGAAATGGTATGGACCTAACAGAAGCAACAGATATTAAGGAGAGGTGGCAAAAATACAGAGAAGAACTATACAAAAAAGATCTTAATGACCCAGATAACTACAATGGTGTGATCACTCACCTAGTGAGCCAGACATCTGGAATGCGAAGTCAAGTGGGCCTTAGGAAGCGTCACTATGAGCAAAGCTAGTGGAGGTGATAGAATTCCAATTGAGCTATTTCAAATCCTAAAAGATGATGCTGTGAAAGTGCTGCACTCAATATGCCAGCAAATTTGGAAAACTCAGCAATGGCCACAGGACTGGAAAAGGTCAGTTTTCATTCCAATCCCAAATAAAGGCAATGCCAGAAAATGTTCAAACTACCACACAGTTGCACTCATCTCACACTCTGGCAAAGTAATGCTCAAAATTCTCTAGGTTAGGCTTCAACAGTATGTGAATCGTGACTTCCAGATGTTCAAGGTGGATTTAGAAAAGGCAGAGGAACCAGAGGTCAAATTGTCTGCATCTGTTGGATCCCTGAAAAAGCAAGAGAGTTCCAGAAAAGCATCTACTTCTGCTTTAGTAACTACACTAAAGCCTTTGACTCTGTGGATCATAGCAAACTGTGGGAAACTCTTCAAGAGATGGGAATACCAAACCTAAGAAATCTATATTCAGGTCAAGAAGCAACAGTTAGAATTGGACATGGAACAACAGACTGATTTCAAATCAGGAAATGAGTATGTCAAGGCTATATATTGTCACTCTGAGGATTTAACTTATATGCAGAGTACATCATGAGAAATGTTGGGCTAGATGAAGCACAAGTTGGAATCAAGATTGCCAGGAGAAATATCATTAACTCAGATATGCAGATGATACCACCCTTAATGGCAGAAAGCAAAGAGGAACTAAAGAGCCTCTTGATGAAAGAAGAGAGTTAAAAAGCTGGCTTAAAACTCAATATTCAAAAAATGAAGATCATGGCATCTGGTCCCATCACTTCACAGCAAATAGATGGGGAAACAATGGAAACAGTGACAGATTTTATTTTCTTGGGCTCCAAAATCACTGCAGATGGTGACTGTAGCCATGAAATTAAAAGGTGCTTGCTCCTTACAAGAAAAGCTATGACCAACCTAGACAGCATATTAAAAGCAGAGGCATTACTTTGTCAACAAAGGCCCATCTAATCAACACTATGGATTTTCCAGGACTCATGTATGGATGTGAGAGTTGGACCATAAAGAAAGCTGAGGGCTGAAGAATTGGTGCATTTGAACTGTGGTGTTGGAGAAGATTCTTGAGAATCCCTTGGACTGCAAGGAGATCAAATCAGTCCATCTTAAAGGAAATCAGTCCTGAATATTCATCAAAAGGACTGATGCTGAAGCTGAAGCTCCAATACTTTGCCCACTTGATGTGAATGACTGATGCAGTGGAAAATACGCTGATGCTGGAAAAGATCGAAGGCAGGAGGAGAAGCAATGACAGAGTGTGAGATGGTTGGATGGCATCACCGACTTGATGGACATGAGTTTGAGCAAGTTCCAGGGGTTGTTGATGGACAGGGAAACCTGGTGTGTTACAGTCCATGGCATCGTGAATAGTTGAATATAACTGAGTGACTGAACTGAACTGATCTCTCCTCTGCAGTCCTCATCATTCATGTAATTTTATAGCTGTTTTGGGTGGTGTGTGTGTGTGCACGCGTGTGTGTGTTTGCTGCACCATGCACCATGTGGAGTCTTAGTTCCCTACGTGTGTGTGCTCAGTCGTGTCTGACTCTTTGTGACCCCATGGACTGTAGTCCTGCAGGCTCCTCTGTCCATAGGATTTCCTAGGCAGGAAAGTAGAGTGGGTCGCCATTTCCTCCTCTAGGGGATCTCCCCGACGCAGGGACTGAACCCAGGTCTCTTGCGTCTCCTGCGTTGGCAGGCAGGTTTGGCGTGTATGCCTGACTTGATCTGTGTCTGTTTGGTCACTAGACTCTAAGTTCTGAGGAGGAAGGGGCCATATCTGTTTTTGCCCACCACTGTAAGCCAGCACCTTACAAGGCGTGGATTGTTCAACGACAATTTGTTGAATAGATTGTGAATGTTTAAAATATTTCAGTCAATGGAATGTATTAAATAACCTCAACTATTCCAAAAGCACACATTTACATATGAACAAAGATATGCTAATTAAAAAGCTTCTAAGTTATTCATAACCATTCCCTAAGGAATGTCTATTGGAGGCACCCGGCTTGGCCCATTTGGGCTTACTATGTGTTCATGAAAGTTCAATTGGGTTTATTTAAAGATATGACATATACCAAACCTCGTAATAATTCAAATTAACTCTCCTCAAATTAATATTAATTAATAAGGCTTTTATTACATATTGATGTATGGAAATAGAAGAATAAAAATAAAAGGGCCTTAATCAGAAAGGGTTTGTATCTCAGCCCATGGTAGATTCTTTTATAAATAATTAGATAAAGGGAATTGAAAGAGAGAGAAAAGCAGAAACTGTCCACGACTAAAACGTCTTATGGTTATTTTTATACTTCATTGTATTTGATATTTATTTGCTACTGATTATAAAAAGATAACAAAGCCAAAGAAGAATTGTGTCATAATTCATAGAAATGCACAATAAACCCATTTCTACATAAAACTGAGAATCTAAGCTGGAGTAGCAGGAGGAATTATTGGATCCCATCTCCCTGCTAATACAGTGATCCTTCTCTCCACATCCCTGACTGCTGATCATTTTCCCACGTGAAATTGCAGAGCCTCGTGTTCCATCAAGGGGCAGGTCTAGTTTTTCCTCCTGTCTCATTGGGAATCTGCCTTCTGACAACTCATGACCTTTTACCTCTCTGAGAAACACAGACCAGGTCTTTACCCTTCCCTGCCTCTCTACCCTTTAACTAGTTGAATCCAGCCATTATGACACCCTGCTCATTCTTTTTTTGGAGCAAAACACCTCCATTTCTCACAATGTTGAATTGGCTTCCTTTGCACAAATTCTTGTTTATGAAGTTCAGTCAGGTACTTCCTGTCTGATGTAGATCCAGTTTCTGACAACATATTTTAGAAACAAGTGATCTTTTTTATATATAGTAGTGTGTATCTGTTAATGTGAAATTTTTTTAAAAAGAGCTCTTGTTCTCTCTTTTTCCTGAGTTTAGAGGAAGAGTTTTCTTCCTCTTCATGAGGCTTTGCTTCTCCTCTTGGGCTCCTAAGTCACTGCTTGTCTCAGAGATTCCTGGGGCTGTATTAAATCCTTTCTGTGCCCAAAGCAGTGAAAAATTACACTTCTCTCAGGTTTCCTCGCAATGTTTATCTCAACACTTTTTGTCTGTGCCCGTTTTTCTGGAGCCCTAAACATAGACTTTGAGTTCTTATTGGGTAATCCTGTAGCAAGAGTGGGACTCAATTTTAAGCCATCAATTACTAAAAGGAACCAAGGTGTGGTGATTATACTAAACATCTGTTGCATTCTGAGGCTTTTCTAAATAGAGTGCTGTTTTGGACTGAATTGTCCAACAACAGACAATGACAGCAAAAAGTGCACAGTGCTGCGTTAGGCATCACAAGTTGCTTGTCATTTGCCAAAGTGATGCTTTACACCTGGGAAAGCAAAATGCTTCCTGTTCCTGGATCATGACCTGCCTTTGTTGAGCATTTGCTTTTTAAAGAAATGTACTTTTTCCTACTCACATTTTAAAAATGGTTTCAAATTTACCATCTAGAATTAAGATACTGCAGAAGCTCTCAGCATGTTGATGCACTAAAGGACCTTGCTTTTTATAATATGCTAACTTATACACAAAAAAGAAATGGGCTCCCACCTTGGCAGGCTCCAGGGCTCCTTCAGGGGCTGTCCTTCTGCGCCAAAGGCCTTACACAGAGCTTCTGTCCAGTCTCCAGCTGCCCGGATGTGCACACTGAAGAAGTCCTCCTGGGGAGCGGAGGTGAGGGTAAAGGGGTGCCACTCCAGTGTGGATATGGATGGACACTGGATCAACACGTACTGCCCTGGTGCCATTTTAAAGCCACGCTTTTTCATGCAGAGTTCTAGCACTCCAGATGGATGGCTTACCACCTAAATCACAGCAAGAGAGTCATTGGTTCATTCACTTAGGTTAAATAATAAGACAATGGCCTTCATCCCATCAAAGCTTTTTCAATTTTTATATCAACTCTTTTGGGGTGTAATTGACATAGACCATTAATTATGAGTTTCCAAGGATCATTGCCACAACTTTCATGTCTGAGTTGGCAACTCCAGCCAGAATGACATTGATCTTCTTCAGGGGCTAGGCCAGAAATTTGTGTGGCTGCATCAGGGGCAAAGTGGTGTCTAGCACATGACTTTTTGTCTCAGTGACCATGCTTTTGGTAGCACAGTTAATTTCAGGCCAGTTAATTTCAAGAGAATATAAGCTAGCATTTCATCCATAGTATTTAATTAGGCTTAAATTTATTGAAAGAGTCATAGAATTAACTCCATGTTGTTTTAAAATGTAGGTCTAGTTTGTTACCATTTTCAGTGATGTGTATCTTTTTTTTTCATCCCTTGTGAACTAACCCTGGTATTTCTTCATTCTAAGTGTGAAACAATCTTCAAACTCTGAAATGTTTTGTTGGTTTGGTTTGGTTCTATTCAAACCTTATCCAATCTCCTACTTAGGCTCCGAGTTTTAGATGTAAGAAAGCATGCTGCAAAATCTATTGCTTTTTAAAGTGCTCTATAGCTTGCTACTTATCAGAGACAAAGAATTAATTTTCCTCCTTAGACATACCTCTTATTTCCAGGCTCCCATGTCTTCTTTTGTGACAGGAGTTATATGGGAGCAAAATCTAGTGTCTGGATCCTGTGACAGTATTTTTCCATTCAGAAGAGAATTTCACAGCATTTAAATCATTAGTTTCTCCTCTCCCTACTGATCTCGTTCTGATTCAGCTGTTAAATGGTCTCCCTAGTAACAGCTTGAGTAGATTTCCAGAAGTTTTACGGTCTGGCTTTTGATACAGCTTGATATTCTTTGGTGCTTAACTTAAAAACAGCAACATAGAAGCAGCTTAAAACAGAAATATGAAGCAATTTCTGTGCCTCTGCTTTCATGAAGACAGTTACAGAGATAGAGTATTCTGTTAATATTGTATTAGCAAAGCTGCATGGGTTTGGTTAGCAGAGAACTTCTTCTAAGACATTAAAACATCTGGGGGGAGAGTTTGGGGTAAATTTTTAGTCTCCTAGGCATGTGTTCATTTTTTCTTCAGTCATTCATTTACTAAACAAATGTTTTTTGAGTGTATTTTCTATTCCAAACTTATTCTAGGACTGGGGATATAGTACAGAATATGAGGCCAAAAAAAGTCCTCACTCTCAAGTAGCATATATCTTAGCTGGGGTAGAGAAGATTTTATTTTATTTCAAATAATAACATATACAAGAAATGTTTTTGGAGATAACACATGCTATGAAGAAAGTAAAACAACATAATATGTTGCAGAATGACACAGGAGTTCTACCCAAACTCCTAGTATTACACTACTATTATTGCCTGGGCTTTCCTGCTGGCTCAGGTGGTAAAGAACCTGCCTGCAATGCAAGAGACCCAGGTTCCATCCTGGGTTGGGAAGGAAATGGAGAAGGAAATGGCAATCCACTCCACTATTCTTACCTGGAGAATTCTGTGGACAGAGGAGTCTGGCAGGCTACGGTCCATGGTGTCTCAGAGTCGGACATGACTGAGCGACTAACACTTTCACACTTTCACTTTTACTGCTTGGGCATGTATTTTTGATCTACCTGCTGAGACCTTCCTCCCGCTCAGGGTAAACATTGGGGAGAAATGACGAGATATGTCAAGATTGGAAAATACTACCTTCTTGCCTTCATTCACTAGTCCAGGGCCCCTTCCTCTTCATTTTGAACTTCCCCCAGTGCCTTTTCTCCATCTAAACCTGAGGGCAACTGTTCCCCCAACTTCTGTTCAGCGATTCCAAGTGGGAGCATGTGTACTTGAAAATATATGTATATTATTTTTGTGTTTGCAAGGTCCGTGTTTTTATACGGTGGAGGAAGCAATTATACTCTAAGGCACTGTGATCCATGTAAAGCATGCTCAGCCCTCCTGCCTTTTCCCCTAGAGGACACCAAAATAAAGGGAAATACAGATGATTCCAGGGCTATAGCATAACCTTTATCAGAATTCTGTGTACCAGTCGGGAGCCCTGATCCCTGTCTTCAGTAAAATTAGTCTCACTAAAAGATGCACAGGATACAAGCAATTATTAGAACAGAAGATAAGCCTCTAAATTACAGATGGTTCTGCAATAAAAATGGCAAATTAAAAACTTGGGCCAATAAAAAATTTTCATCTACACTCAGGTTTTTATTCAGACATAAACCTACATGCCTACCTTGGTAATGATAACTTCTTGTTGAAATCGCCAGAACCTAATTATTCTTTCACATGCATATAAGACCATGGGGCCTAAAACCCATTTCCAAGCCTGCAGAGAGTGGTGAAGAGAGAGGGAAAGGAAATGAAAATGGAATCTAAATATTTTCAATTTGAACCAATCAATATATAACGTGATGGAGTTTAGACATTTTCCTTTAACTTTGGGCCAGTTATCAACAACAAGGATGTCTGCTTGTATTAAATACTATAACATTCAATTATGCCTTGAAGTCTACAAGCTTATTTAAGAGATTAAACTCTTCTGTATTGGTTTTTATGCTTACTTGATCAATGATGCCTTTATGTAATTAGAAATAATTGAATTTGCAAAGAAATAGAAAGTAGATTGATGTTTATGTTATATATGATAGCGTCATAAATGCTCCCAAACTCAACCAAAGTCAAAGGCTTACAAACTACATTACTGAGTCAACATAGGACATGAGAAATTCAATAAAAAAACATTTCAAATAGTAGTTTTGGGGGCCAAGAATGCATCATAACTTTGCCGGTCTGCCTACAACAACTCACACTCTCACACACACATACACCCATGTACCCACACACCCACATACATACTTTCACACACATGGGCACAGTCAGTGTTATCTGAAATAAAACACAAAGTTAGTTTCTCAGTGCTGTAAATCTAGCTTAACAGAATCAGAACAAAAGCCTCAATACTTGTCTGGAAAATTGTGACAGGGACTATTTCCATTCTGTGTTAGCCTTTTCTGAGTATAGCCTGCCTTACTGAGCTTCAGTTTACTGGTATGCTACCCTTGCACCAGAGCTTGGGCTACAACGTAAGGTGTCTGCTTCCCTAAAAGGGAGGGAAAGGGAGCTTAAAATTTTAGAAGATTTAATCTTCAAATTTAATCAAACAACTTTCTGAGGTATATGATATTCTCTTTATTTTGCAGAAGAGGAGACTGAGGCTCAACAAGATGACACAAATTGTCCAGGGTCATAAACGTGATAAACCAGGTACACAGTGAAGATGTGAACCCAGATCTTCTTGGCTACCCAGCCTGTGTCCTTCCCACATAATCATTCATCTCTCTGTTCAGTGAAGCACAGACACTTGCTTCACATTAGAGACTCATTAATTCACTGAATTTTAGGATGATCAAAGTTCTTGGAAATCTAGCCTAGTTCTTCTTTTGAAGAAGAAAAAGCAACATTCCAAGAATGGGTATAAATTGTCAGGGACATGGAGTGAGGTCGTAGAGAGCCAAGAATAGAACCCAAGCCTTCTCCTAATTTCCCTCAATTCCCTCCTTGGAATTCTAAACCCACTGAACCTTACTCTTAGAATCCTATCTTAGTAGCAAGAAGGGCGTCCCTTTCTCTTGAGCTCAGATACTCACTAAACCTTCACCATCTTCCTTGTTCATTACCCCCTTACCTCATATGCTTCTCTGTCTTGTCTGTTGGCAGGTCACAAGCCCTTCAGCATTATTTTTGCTTTTGTTATCTTTCTTGTTTCTTCAAAGCTGTTTTGTTTATTTCTAGGTCTGTTTGCATGGCACCTTTTCTCACCTACATCAACCTTCTATGCTTTTTCCCTGGGAGCCTCTTTTTTGTCTGATAAAGGCTCCATTTATGTAGGCAACACAAAGCAATTTGACCCACTTATTCTTTTCTGCCTCAGTGGGATTCAGCAACGTGTTCAGAATAGCCGAGAGAATAAAACCTTTTGTCCACCTATGCTGTGGGTGAGGTGGGCATGATGATCAGAGTAAGGGAAAAAGGCAGGAAGGTGTAGACATGAAGGATGGGGTTGGACCAAAAAAGCAGTGAGTCCTTAGGTCTCTTATGCTTGAATGAACCAGAAAGTATTTGGAGAATAGGCTTGGATATTTACAGAAAAGATAGCAAGGATGCAATTCTTTCTGTATGAGCTTATAGAAAGATTTGCAAAAACACTCCCATAGTCTCTATGTATTTTTACAAATAATCTTCCACACCCATTTTAGAAAGTTTTGAGACATCACACACTTATTTTGTTGTTGTCAAGTCAGTCATGGTCTCTGCTTTTTCCATGTTGATAAAATGGAATGGATTATTTTTCTTTGTACGGTTAGTCAGGAAGGTGAATGTACGCTATTAATCCTCGCCTCTATCTCTATCTAGTATATAAATTGCTCCAGGAGGAGAAAGCCTAGTTTAGTTATACTGTGATATTCTTGGAGCCTCTGGAAATTAGAGATGGATGAGAAGATGGCCAGAGATGAATATTCAAAGATATATTTCCTAACAGGGATGACCAGGATAGGCAAAAGAGAGTGAAAACAAGGAGGGACAGCCAGAGCTGGAGGGATGTGTGATGGGGTGAGCTTTGGAATGGGTCTCAGAATACCTGAGTTCTGGTCTTGGGGTTACCATCCCTTGTTCTATGCCTTTAGGAAAATCTTGGGTCCTATTATGCTCAATTTTTCTGCCTTGTAACATGGGAGAGCTGAAGGAAGTTATTATTTGGGTTCCCTCCAAGCTCTTAAATGTTTCAACTTTGCTCACAGAGGTGAATACAGTGTTGGGGGCATATACTTATGAATAGCAGCAGAGACCTGGCAAAATGAGGAACAGGAAGAGGCCAGAGATTCAAAATGAATGCTGAAGAGCATAGAGGTGAAAGTTCATGGCTAGAGGGTTAGAAGCTCTGGCTCCTTGATGTGATTTTGCTTGGAATGCCCTCTGTGACCATAGGTAAGAAATGAAAACTCCTTGGACCTCAATTTTTCCATCTAATAGATAAAGGGTCAGGGCTATTTAGTATCTAAGTTTCTTTAATGTTAAAAGACTCTGTGGATTTTTAGCTTTATATTTTCTTCTCTAAAAATACTGAAAAAGTCACGGTACAGTGAGTATTTTATGGTAGAAATAAAACCATGTTGATTTAAAAGCTGCAGTAATGAAACTTGTTTCCTCCACTTTCACTCCTGGTTTTTCATTCCTACCAGAAAATAAGAACATGCTGGCTTTGATTTTATTTTATGTGTGTGTTTATGAATGGCCTCTTTTTTGAGACAATAGGATTTCCAGGGGGTGGGAACCACATCCCTGAATCTTGCGTCTAGCGCAACGCCAAGTATATAATAGCCACTTGGCAAGAGTTTGCTGAATTAACTCTACCTCAGTTAAAGCTTTTCCCTATACTGTTGACATCATTCCTTAGTAATTCAAAAGTGCCAGCCATTATTATTATTATTTGTTAAAGCTGCAGTTAAATGAAATAGGCTCAGGAAGACCAGGCATCTTTTGAGATGGATGGCGTGAGGAATTTGAGAGTCTGGAGTCTTACAGCATGTGTCCGTGAGGTTGGGAAGAAAGGGAGAGTGAGACAAGTAAGGGAAAAGGGGATTGCGAAATAATAATATGATTGGTTCCTTTGATCAGCTCAGTTTGTAGGGTGATGCATGCAGCACTATCACTTTGGGAGGGATAGGAGAGCAGGCGCACCCCTAAAGGTGAACTGATAAATATGCTATTGAGAAAAACACCACGAAAATGCACTGAGTCAAGAGAGGCAAAGAGGGAGAGACGGAGGCCTGCGGAGACAGGGTCGATGTGGTGCAGCGAGGCGCAGGAACCCTTCCTTGTCCTTGGGATGCCTTTTGGGTTCAGTGTCTCCCAGACAACAGAAAGAATATTGTACAGCTCAGCCAAGCGGTAATTGCACAGCCCACACACGCTTCGAATCAGGATCCATTAAAAATAAGGGGAAAGAGTGACAACACGACTTTGGGCATGCAAAGAGGTATAGCAGGGGAGAGTGAGCTGAGAGGTGGGTACTTTCCCCCCTTCTCATGATAATTAATGTCAGCAGACGCTGCTGGGAGCAGGCTCTAGTCTGTATTCATGAGGTGTGGGAGAGTATTGATTTTTTTATGGAGACACTGTAGCTGAACATTTGAGAGAGGCATTCATGTTCCTCATTAATATGCATGCTGGGTAGTAGCTCCCGATAGTTGAGTTTAAGACAGAGACAATCTACACTGGCCATTAAAAGAACCACAGTCTAATGGGCACATCTATTCCACTTCTCTTGGTTTTAAACATTCCTCCTAGCAGTTTCCATCCTTAAAATCCAGTGCTTAATTTAACAGAGTTGAGGATTTTTGAAAAAGTCAATCATTATATTCGTCATATACTGATGACTTAATTTCCTGAATCCTCACCATTTATATACCATTATCCCATTTTTAACTGATACACATCTTCTGACTTGCCAGGTGGCTCAGTGGTGAGGAATCTGCCTGCTAATGCAGGAGACTCAAGGGATTAGGGTTCGATCCCTGGGTGGGGAAGATCCCCTGGAGAAGGGAATAACAACCCACTCCAGTATTCTTGCCTGGGAAATCCCATAGACAGAGGAGCCTGGTGGCTATAGCCCATAGGGTCGCAAAAGAGTCAGACACGACTGAGCACAAATGTGCACTGTTTTGTCCCTTGTTTCCTCCTTGCTCTAATCTGCGGGCTTCATTTATGCACTACCCAGCTGTCCCAAGCTTTGCATTGCTCTGAGATACAGGAGGAGACCGAAGAAAATTGTTATTTCTATTTATCTATGCCATCAGCTGTCATCCTTACAGCATACCAGGAAATCTTACTTTTGAGGTCTTGTGGACACTATTATCTACTCTAATTAAGTCTATTTTGATCTAATATTGTCATTATTTCAGGAATAGAAGCTTAATTAGAAGAGGAAGTAAATGTATGTACTTTCAATTTATTTCTGACTCATAAGTTGTGGAAAGAAAGAAGGGAAGCTTGCAAAAGTGGCCTGATTTTCACTCAGGTGCTGCCTGACGTTTGTTGAGAAGGGATGCTCTTAGTCCTCAGGATGGAGTGGGCAGTCGCCCAGGGCATCAGGGAGCCAAGTGTGCTGAGAGCTGAGGGTGGTGAGCCCACCGCTCTCTGACTCCTCCAGAGACAGGGCTGTGCATGTGGGGCTCTGAATCCCACGCTCTCAGACATCCATATTTAAATGTAAGTGGAAGAACACGTTTCAAAACGAACAGAGTGCTTTTGGCAGGGGATCTCTCTTGAAATTATCCATAACTCGAGTCCTCCATTAGCACTCTTAATAAAGAGTTGGCTTTGTCTCGTGGTGACATGGGCTGTTCTTTTTTTCAAGCATGTAAAAGCTCTAGCTATTTTAACTGTGGCAACAGCTATTTTTAAAAGCTCCTGGGCTCATTCTTACCGAAGGTTCCTTGCCAGAAAATTGAGGCAGGGGGCACCGCGCCTGCCACTCCTCCAGGTGGTCTCTGCAGAAGGTGATGTTGTGCAGCAGGAGACTCTCGGGGGTTTGGCCTCGAACAATCCGGCTTGTTATTAAAAAAAAAATAATAATCAAACTCTCAGATTTGAAATTGATTTTGTGCCTTGTGATTGCCACGGATACATAGACTATGACGGACTCTACAATAACACTTTCACTGTCTTGCAGTCTGGGCTGGGGTACATTTTCCTGAGCTTGTTTAAAAATAGGAATTTAAGAAGCTTCGAGTAACTTTGAAGAGCCCAGAAAAGAAGTGCCCCTCAGTGGTATCCTGTGTTAAATTGAAAGTGTCTACATTAGAGAATTCATAATGAAGGAAATTGTTTGAACACATCCTTTTGTAGACTGTTGAATCTAATTAGGTTACATCTTGTCCTGATTGCTGATTCGGGCTAATTGGCTAACTGTACTATTTGGGTCTTTTGCAAATTTATTGAACTTCTTCTCTTCCTGGTTTGTTTCTGAGCACTTACAAGTTGTCAAGTGAAGAAGTCAAAAGAAGTGCCCTGAATAATGGCATATGTCCCCCCAGTGACCCAGAGCAGGCTTAGTATTTGACAGGGTCCAAATAGGTCAATGTAAAATGTGCCTTTTAAGATGACATTGTTGAATTGGAGAGTGAAAAAAGAAGCTGGCCTTCATGAATGGAGCACTGGATCAAGAGTCCTGTGATCCTGCTATACGAGATTTCCTACAGATGTGGTATCAACTGACCCTGGACAAGTTGCTTCCGGGCAAATTTTTTCCTTTACCCACTGGTACACAGGCTGTGACGCATGGGGTGCTGAGGTCATATAACTTAGGCGTTGCTCACTTCCTAGGTGTTTATGAGTAAAGTACATGGGTTTGTTTTTTGAGGAACATGGTCCTTGCAGAGAAAGCTTAGCATTACAGTAAGCTTTAGTGTGTGCTTAGCATCACACTAGGCCTCTCAGGTCCTGGGTAGCCTGTGGAGTAACACATCCTCTTTTGCCTGGGAGGAGGGTGCAGCAATGCCCTTGGAAGTGGCCTGGAGAACTGCCATCCTGGCCTTTGTCCTAGTCTGTTTTATGGAAGTCACCCAAACTTGATAACATCCCTTTAAGTTAGATGAGCAAAACTATCTGTGAATCTCCCATGAGCAAACAATGCCCAGACATAGGAAAAGTGAATAAAAGACAGGAGCCGGATGAAAAGAATCTGTAAATTTTAACACCTTCTTTCTCAGGCCTCAGACATTTCTTCTTGCACCCCAAGGGAGCTTAGAACATTTCTCAAATGCAGTAAGCATCTTTAAAAAAATTTTAAACTTTTTATGTCTTCATCTATGCCATCCCATAATAAAAAGATTAGTGGGCTTTAACACATTGCAATAATCCTACTTTACTTGGCATTTTTGTATAGAATTTGCAAATTACTTTTTGCTGTAAACAGTAGCTGTAGAATACTTCAAGCTGAGAAGATTAAATGAGGCCCTTATCCCAAAATAAGCCTTTCAACTAAGTCAAAATGACTAAAAAAAAATTTCATCTTGTGAAATGTTATTTGGATATTAAAAAATATCTCCAGTGAAACACTGCCCATTGAAATCCTCTTGTGCTCCTACAATGCACCAGGGAGTGAATGCTGAGGAGGAAGGATCGGGGCGATGCATGCATAATTTTTGTGAAGAGGTCTTCTAGGCACGTGTGAACCATGAAGAGCTCTCAAGTGAACTCCAGGGGTTAACACTCCAGCGTCGGCAGAACTCATAGGGAAAGGAAGGCCTGACAGCCTTTGGGATGGAAGGCTTGGGGACTACATACCATCCACCTGATCCCCCAAATGCAAACAGTCAGGGTGAAGGAGGACACATTCAGGAGAGTCAAGTGTAGGTATTTTAAAGTTCAAAGGGGTCAGAAAGCCCTTGGCCAGGCAGCAGCATCACTGTGAACAGGGACTGACTAGATTTCTAAAGATTAGCAGAGGGATGGCCAGATGATTTAGGGTTAAATATGCTGCCAGGGCAATTTTTCCTTCTGTGTTGTGTGTTGGATAAGCTAATGGGTGATGAGGAGGCTCTTAACCGGGCAGAGACAGTGGAAGGCACACAGACCTCCATCAAGAAGGGGAGGCTAAGATTGGGGTGCATCTAGCATGGGGTGGGAGGGTGGAGGAGGCGGCTGACTTGCTGGGAGGTGCAAACTGAGAAGAACTGCCAGTGGGCCCCACGCGGGAGCCACAGTCCCCACGAGGTGTGTGCCCTTCTCGGCCCGCCATCCAGTCTCTGTCGCCATGTGTCTGCCCTTCCAGACCTGGGCAGAAACAGAGCCCACCTCTGAGACCAGCCGCCTGCACCCAGCGGCTGCTAGGGTGGGAGAATGAGTACAGGACAGGGTATCTAGAGAGTGTGGGTAATAGAGGAGAAGCTTCTGGCAAGCCATGAGGGGCTTTGCAATATCATCAGTCACATTCTTGCAAGTGTTGAGGAACATATTATTCACCCAAGTAGAGATGGATCTCCAGGGCTTGTTACCAGTAAAGGGTGGGTTGTCTGAAAACCAGTGTCTTGAGTCTAACTCTGCCATTTATTTGTCCTGGGATTTTAAGTGAATCACTTAACCCTTTGAGCATCTATTTCCTCCTTATGAAATGAGAATAACAGCACCATCTTCATTGGACAGGACTGTTGTTGGGGTCAAACTACTCATACACATATATGAATGTGCTTTAAAATTTTAACATGGGGAAAAAGCATCAATTTAGGAAATAATTAATATGAGACAAACTAGTTTGTTGTTGTTGCTCAATCATGTTTGACTCTCTGTGATCCCATGGGGATGTAGCACGCCAGGCTTCCCTATCCATCACCAACTCGCAGAGCTTGCTCAAGTTCATGTCCATTGAGTCAGTGACACCACCCAACCATCTTGTCTTCTGTCGTCCCCTTCTCCCCCTGCCTTCAATCTTTCCCAGCATCAGGTGGCCAAAGTATTGGAGCTTCAGTTTCAGCATCAGTCCTTCCAATGAATAATCAAGACTGATTTCTTTTAGGGTTGACTGATTTGATCTCCTTGCAGTCCAAGGGACTCTGAAGAGTCTTCTCCAACATCACAGTTAAAAAGCATCAATTCTTCGATGCTTAGCCTTCTTTATGGTCCTACTATCACATTCACACATGACTACTTTAAAAACCATAGCCTTGATTATATGGAACTTTGTTGGCAAAGTAATGTCTCTGCTTTTTAATGCACTGTTTGGGTTTGTCATAACTTTCCTTCCAAGGAGCAAGCGTCTTTTAATTTCATGGCTGCAGTCACCATCTGCACTGATTTTGGAGCCCCCAAAATATAGAGTGTCATGGTTTCCACTGTTTCCCCATCTATTTGCTATGAAGTGTTGGGACCGGATACCATGATCTTAGTTTTTTGAATTCTGAGTTTTAAGCCAGCCTTTTTACTCTCCTTTTTCACCTTCATCAAGAGGCTCTTTAGTTCTTCACTTTCTGCCATAAGAGTGGTGTCATCTACATATCTGAGATTACTGATGTTTCTTCTGACAATCTTGATTCCAGCTTGTGCTTCATCCAGTCTGGCATTTTGCATGATGTACTCTGCATTTAAGTTAAATCAGCAGGGTGACAATATATAGCCTTGATGTACTCCTATCCCAGTTTGGAACCAGTCTGTTGCTCCATGCCTGGTTCTAACTGTTGCTTCTTGACCTGCATACAGATTTCTCAGGAGGCAGGTAAGGCAGTCTGGTATTCCCATCTCTTTCAGAATTTTCCACAGTTTCTTGTGATCCACACAGTCAAAGGTTTTGGGATAGTCAATAAAGCAGAAATAGATATTTTTCTGGAACTCTCTTGCTTTTACGATGATCCAGCAGATGTTGGCAATTTGATCTCTGGTTCCTCTGCCTTTTCTAAAACCAGCTTGATCATCTGGATATTCACGGTTCACATATTACTGAAGCCTGGCTTGGAGAATTTTGAGCATCACTTTACTAGCATGTGAGATGAGTTTAATTGTGCGGTAGTTTGAGCATTCTTTGGCATTACCTTTCTTTGGGATTGGAATGAAAACTGACCTTTTCCCAGTCCCGTGGCCACTGCTGAGTTTTCCAAATTTGCTGATATATTGAGTGCAGCACTTTCACAGCATCATCTTTTAAGATTTGAAATAGCTCAACTGGAATTCTATCACCTCCACTAGCTTTGTTCTTGGTGATGCTTCCTAAGGCCCTCTTGACTTTGCACTCCAGGATGTCTGGCTCTAGGGGAGTGATCACACCATCATGATTGTCCAGTTTATTAAGATATTTTTTGTATAGTTCTATGTATTCTTGTCACCTCTTCTTAATCTCTCTACTTCTGTTAGGTCCATATCATTTCTGTCCTTCATTGTGTCCATCTTTGCATGAAATGTTCCCATCCCATTTCGTTGTTTTCCTCTATTTCTTTGCACTGATCACTGAGAAAGGCTTTATTATCTCTCCTTGCTATTTTTTGGAACTCTGCATTCAGATAGATATATGTTTCTTTTTCTCCTTTGCCTTTCACTTCTCTTCTTTTGTCAGCTATTTGTACAGCTACTCAGACAACCATTTTGCCTTTTTGCATTTATTTTTCTTGGGGATTTTTAAAAAATCAATTAATTATTTATTTATTTTCCTTACATTATCGTGTTGGTTTTGCCATACATGGACATGAATCCGCCATGGGTATACATATATTCCCCCTCCAGAACGCCCCTCCCACCTCCCTCCCACTGCCTCCTGCACAATTTTGGTAACATGTAAAGACTTAAAAACATTATCTTTGAAGGTCCTATACTTCGGATGATGCTACTCTAGCTTCCTGATGAAGGAATTAAGAGTATCAGGTGGGTGTTGAATGTCAGAACATTATTTTATGGGATGTTTGGGCAAAAAGGAATCCTAGATGCCAGATGAGGAAACTGAGGTTCAAAAAATTGAAATGACTTGCAAGTGGTCCCTCTGGTGACTAGAGTCACAGCCTAGACCAGGTTGGTCATCTCACACTCCGTCCCCTCCACCATACTGGGTTTCCCAGTGGATGATTTAGTCCAGCAAAAGTAAAATCTGAATATCCAAAAATATATATCCCAATGATTCCCATATAAACTGGATAGTGGGAAGAAATTCTAAATAAAATAGAGACCTATTGTGATCCAGCATTCATTAAGATTCTCATATACCTGTCTAGATTCCCCAACAGAATTAGCTGGAAAAAGTGAAGTCCTTAACCATTTATTTATTCAGCATAACTAAAAAATTCACTATGTTTGGCATAGTGAATTTGCTTTTTAATACGTTCTCTGTGTCCATCTGTCCTGCATGTCATGCTCCTCCATCCAAAAGACTTTCTAAAACTATTCTGAGATTTACAGAGATAAAATCTTACTCCCGGAGTGTCATAAGGACTCACCCTGCTCCGTGGATAGCCAGACCGATAAAGAAGATGATGAAAACATGATGCGTGTACCAGAACAGTTCATAGCACACCTGCCGGATGAATTCGGTGGAAGAGGTCATGATCAAGATCAAAGCCAGAGAGATCAGTAGACCAGTAATGCCTGCGATTGTAGTTAGCAGCTCAGTGATTGTGCTCTAAAAGAAACAAACACCAGGACGTCAATGTCTCAGTTCTATTTTTCCGTTTTAGGATCAACATTTGAGAATCCAAATAGGGAGCCATTCAAAATGTACTAGTCAGAAGCACATTAACCTTGGAAAGGGTCCCCATACACGTCTAACAAGGGACTGACTTCCTTATCCTTTCCTCTGCCACCTGAGGGTGGCATTCACTATGCTCAAATTTTGTCCAATGTCATTTTGTTAACTACTTTTTTCCCCATCTGTATAAATCAGCCATCATGCCAAAGTTGATGTTGTTGAATTGAAATTAGGACAATATATGAAAATGCATTTTAAGATACAATACTGCAAAAAAAAAAAACCAACCAAGTTTCAAGTTGTTAATTTTTAAAATAAAAATGAGACTCACCATGCTTAATTGCATCTTAACATTAATAAACACTTTTCTGGAGAGGTCCCTCAGGAGCATCCCTAATAAAGCAGCTGCACACTCTGTTCCCTTGGCAGTTATTCCTTGCTCTCGATTTTTAATTGGAAGGACCATGACTTGCATTTCTTTCATGCCACCTCAGGAGGCTTGGAATACGGCTTTGTAAATCCTAGGTGATCAATAAAGATACAGCTATTCTTATCAGATAGACCCCGCCACAAGGCCAGAATTCTGACCTGTTTGTGTAGAGGATGGTTAAATAGCTTTTCAGAATATGAATCATAAAACATTTTGTTTTATTGGGAGTTTCCCATATTCTGGTCAAGTCGTTAGTATTTACACACTGTGTCACTATCTTTGAGGCAACCATGAGCTCTATAAATGACACCATATCTTTTGTCAGTAAAATCTCATTGATTTGGGCCACTTTACGATCTTGAGATAATTTAAACAGGGACTTCTGTTGTTTATTTTTTTCTTTGTAGAGCAAACGGTGGAAATAAAATTGAAAGGGTTATGTCTAAAACATTTAAAAGACTTTTTTCCCCCAGTATACTCAGGAATTTTAGAAATCCATTGATATCACATGGTGTGCTAATTTCAAACCATTCTTCTTTGCTTATTAAAGCAAATCCCCTCTTCCCTCTTCTTGTGACATATTTATAGACTGGTTTGAGTTGCAAGGGATAATCTAAAACAATTCCTCTGTGTCTCGTTAGAAATGCTCTGTAATGTACATGTTGTGTTATGGATACCCATCTTTCTCTAAATATCCCAGATTAGAAGGTTTCTTGAACTTAATTAGTACTTACATAGCATATTGCCTTTAAAATTTTGAAATAGCCATATGGGGAGTAGCTTAATCATGTTTAATTTGCTTCAAATTACTTTAAAAGTATTTGTAATAAATATAAGTTACTGTATAGACTCTTCAAAATCTTGAAATTTATTCTTGAGTATTTATAACAACAGATTTCCCAGAGCCTTAAAGGGGGAGAGAGTGTCCAGATAAATCCTGCAGCTCCAATAAATACACCAAAGGCATTCCATTCCCACAGGCGTAGGGCCTGTGTAGCTTCTAATTACTGTTAGCTAAGAAAATGTAGCTGTACTAGATCAATGGCCTGATTTTCAAAATCACTGTAGGGTAATTAGAAGACATGACACGGAAGAATTTCCCCAGAAAGAGACTTTGAATATTGCTTCTTCAAGTAAGGCTAAATGGGCGAAAGGGTCACTTAAAGAGATGGCCCAGACAGTACTGGAGGAATTTCCGTTTTGGAGAGTATTGTCTTAGGCTCTTCTTGGGCAATACAGATTTTTGATCTTGGTCAACATGCAGGATACATTTTCCAATATGATAGATAGTACATGGCAAAAGTTTAGATCAAACAGGAAAACAGAGGTAGGGGGTGAGTTAAAGGAGAGAAATGTCTTTTCAGGAGAATTTCTGTGGCTACATATTCGGCTTTCTTTTTGCTTCTTACATGTGCACACAACTAATTAGCATTAATGATGTCACTGGGCATGCAGGTCTCATTATGGAATTAGCTGCTCTGCCCAGCATCAGATCTGGCAAACTAGATAGTCATCTGTGTGCCAAAAATGACAAAGGAAGAGCAATACAGAAAACAATTTGCAAACTGAAAATAAAGACATCCATTTCATCATCCCTGAATTTAGATGGCACTTCACATTCTATATGATTCTAATATTGGCAAAAAATATCTAATCATGAGCTATTTTAAAAACTTAAAGTTAGGTTAAAGTTTTAATAGGTTATTTCATTCCTTGTTTAGGTGTATTTATTTATTTTTGCTGTAAACTAATTAAGGGGCATCAATTTTTCTTGCTTATAACCTCTTAGCAATGATGATGGCAGAAGAAAAGAACTTCTTTTAAAAGGTGAAATTGATGTTAGTATTTGGCAGAAACTGGCTGTCCAGCTTTTTAAAAATTCTTATTGAAAGCTTTTGAAATACAGGACTCCTTATAAAGGGATCAGAAAAGGAAGGATTTAGGGGATGAGAAACGATGTGACATGCAAGAAGAACTCACTGTGTGGAAGGTCCGGATGGGGTTGAGGTAGGTCTCATTTGAGGCATCACCAAGTTTGGAAAGTGCAGCCACAAGTCCCTCTGCCTCTGGAGACTGGCTCCAGCGGTAATGCTCCAGGTTAAACAAATGTGCCACGATGTGGATGGCTACAGGTAGGGCACAACACGGAACAGGCACCACGTTAATTTCCTGCTTTCTGGTTACTTCCCTGGTGGCTCAGATGGCAAAGAGTCTGGCTGCAGTCTGGGAGGCCTGGATTCAATCCCTGGGTTGGGAAGGTCCCCTGGAGGAGGAAATGGCAACCCACTCTAGTACTTCTGCCTGGAAGATTCCATGGATGGAGGAGCCTGGTGGGCTACAGTCCATGGGGCTGCAAAGAGTCGGACATGACTGAGCAGCTTCACTCACTCACGGGTAGGGCACAACACAGAACAGGCACCATGTTAATTTCTTCCTTTGTAGTTACTCAAAAACTCAATGTCTGTCTGGTCAAGTTTCTCTGTTTTGGTTTTTGCAACCTCCATGGAAGAGTAATTTGTGCATCTTTCCTAGTGTCTTGAATGAAATGAACTGAATACTTTGGAAGATATTGTATGATTCAGCACATTCATTTTTTTTTAATTTGGCTGTGCAACCCATCACCATATTCATTTTAATTATATTAAGACATAAAGTAAATTTCAATTCACTATAATTTAATTATAAATGTATAATCATTCTGGACATAGAATAGATATTATGATATACAAGCTAATTATGTATATATATATATATTCTGTTCTATATATGTATATAAGAAGATACACATACACACACATATCTTATTTCCTAAGAAATCAGAAAGCATTTTTCTAGGATACTGTATATTAAACATACTTATATACGCATATGACATATGATATAGATACCAGAAGAGACAGTGTTTTTGTTCTCTTTCAGACATTATATTTTTATTCTTACTTTATGCATTTTAGTGATATGTACACATACACATACACATGTATACTTACATGTGTTATTCCCAGTGGACCAAAATAATTATTTATGAAACTAAACCTCTCGGGATATTCTTAAGAAGAAAATTTAGTTTTCTAATTCTGGGAATTGGTGACGTCTAAATTCCAAGTGAAGAGAACAAGCTCAGAGCACAGCATCATCTGGCCTAAGGAGTCTATGCCCAGTGCTACTTTCTTGTCTTCTGAAATCTATGGGGACGCCAGCAGCCACAACATTCAGACAAGAACATCCTGACGCTCTTCCTGACACTGGGAACCCTGCTGGGTGGCCAGATGATACTGGCCATTGAGATCAGATTCAAGTGTGAAATGAGAATTCATTACCCAGAGGATAGGTAATTTCCCAGTTGACATCTTTTTTTTTTTTTCCTGCAGCCACAGTGAAAAGTTGCAGAGGTTTCTACTATTAGAAGTCTCTACAGTTGTGGGTGAATTCTGGGGTCATCCATGGTTGTACACTGTGAATTGAGGTGTGGTTGTTGTTTAGTAGCTCAGTCATGTCTGGCTCTTTGTGACCCCATGGACTGTAGCCCACCAGGCTCCTCTGTCCATGGAATTTCCCAGGTAAGAATACTGGAGTGGGTGAGGGGAGTGAGGGAAAAGGAAACAGCAGGAGGTTCTGTGATGTTGGTGGCATTTTGTTCTAGTAGCAGATATATTTAGAAATATCATCTCTTATTTGTCTTCTTCTCTCTGTCACCTGAGTTCCATTTAACAGAGCCATTCCTTTTTTTGCCCTGGAAAGTAGTCCTCCTGTTTTAAGACTCAATTCAAAAGTTGTTTTCTCAAACATTCTTCAGTTCCACAGGCATGGATGATGCCTTGATGACATTTCCCAGATACTATGGTTCTGATTATCTTTTACCTGCATTTCTTGATGGATTTTGACCCCTCAAAACTTGGTCATTTTGAAATGTCAACACCTGGCGCGTGCTTAGAACCAGTCTGTCTTTAGTAAGGGCTTCTCTGGTGGCTCAGTGGTAAAGAATATGCCTGCCCATAGGGGAGAAGCAGAAGACTCAGGTTCAGTCCCTGGGTTAGGAAGATCCCCGGGAGGTGGGAATGGCAACCCTCTCCAGTATTCTTGCCTGCAGAATCCCGTGGACAGAGGAGCCTGGCGGGCTACAGTCCATGGAGTAATAAAAAGTCAGACACGACTGAAGTGACTAAGTATGCATGTCCTTAGTGACGATTTGCAGAGTGAGATTATAGAAAGGGAGAAAGGGAGACAAACTATTTGCAGCATTTTTAGAGTAGCATTTTCTCTGCTAATATGTATTTTTACACATTTTTCTACAGCCTTTAAGTTGGAAATCAATTCAAATATACTTTACTTAAGAATGCAAAGCATATGACAGTGTTTCTGAGTCTATGATGCTGACCATCTCCTTATGGGTTTGGTGAGATGAGCACCCAAGAGCTACTGTCTCTCCTTATATGTTCTGTTTGTCAACATATGTGGCTATGTCTCTGAAGGGGCTGCCTTGTTTGGTCCCAGCATCCATGGAGCTAGAAAAGCTTACTCAGCAGCAGTCTCTTGCAATATGCCGTATATAAAAAGGAAACTGTTTTCTTAGTTCAACATAAACATTGTCTAGTATTTTTAATAGCTGTTTTCTGACAATTGTCTTAAAGTTTTGGAAAACAAGTAATCTTTTTCCTAGCTAACATATATTGAATACTTATTATACTCCAAATGCTGTTATAAATTCTTTAGGCATATGATCTCATGTAATCCTCAAATATTAGTCTTATTCCCATTTTACAGATCAGTGTTTAATAAGTTAAGAGGCCTGTCATCCACTGATGGAAAAGGTAGGATAAAACTCTGCCTATGCCAGAGCCCAATCTTTTGACCTTTAAGTTATATTGCTTCTTTTCCCTAATCAATAATTGCTATACTTTACAGTTTATTGAAGATGAATTTTTCCTAAGGGCTTAGCTAGACTCTTTGAATAGCTCATTTGGTGTCTTTAATCTAGAGTCAAAGAGCTCCTAAGACTTATGACTGATCATTATCTTTGGAGTCCTCTTTGTAGTTGGGTGTAAATCCTCTGTGTGCATTTTTTCCCTTCACCCTCATGCTTCTGCTCGTATCTCTCTTCAATTCTCCCTCTGTGGACTAAAGCACACCAGAGAGAGAGGAGTTACTCCCATTTTACAGAAATAGACATGGAGCTTCAAGCCCCAAATTAAGTGATATATTTACCATTACATAACTTACATGTGATGGTCAGAAAAGAAGCACAGGGTAAAGTCTAGGTTTTTATAGTCTACATTCTATAGTTTCTTTCTCCCATGTAATGAATTGTTGGTCACAATCTACTTTCTATTAGGTTGATTTCCACATGAGAATTTGACACTGATAAACTAAATTTAACTACATTTATTCAATGAGCAAAGATATTGAGCTCTTCATTTATTCCTGATGCCAGGTTTCCCGTAACAAATCTGAAGAAACTCATGAGGTAGAGTATGAAAACCCAAGATGCTTTTCACAAGGTAGCTCTTCAGGGAATGTATTGAAAACTATTCTTTCCATTTTTTTCTATGTACTTTAAAATTCATATCTTAAATGTTTCATTTCTCCAGCTACCTCCATGTTGTTTTTGTTTCAGGTGGTACAGTGGTAAAGAATCCACTTGCCAGTGCAGGAAATGCAAGAGACACAGGTTTGAACCCTGGAGAAGTAAATGGCAACCCACTCCAGTATTTTTGCCTGAAATACACCATGGACAGAGTAGCCTGGTGGGCTAGAGTACACGTGGTCAGATATGATTGAGCACAGCGCAGAAGCAGCGGTGCTCCTGTGCCTGCTCAGTTCCTCAGTCATGACTCTTTGGGACCCCAAGGGCTTTAGCCTGCCAGGCTCCTCTGTTCACGGAATTTTCCAGGCTAGAATTCTGGAGCCGGTTGCAATTTCTCCAGGGGATCTTCCCGACCCAGGGATTGAACCTGCATCTCCTGCATCTTCTGCATTGGCAGGTGGATCCTTTACCACTGAGCCACCTGGGAATCCATTTTATCTTAGATTCTACCCTGATTTTATTGTGATCTTGGCTTGGAACTGATTGCTGGGGCTTGATAGATATCAGGAGAGATATGGATTTTGTTCATTTTCAGATGGTATATTTTCTATTTTTTCCATTTATACATTTTAGCTATATTAATATGAATAGCCATGCTATCTCTGTTTACAGTGACAGTTGTTTCAAGTATATGATAAAATAGTGATACAATTTTATTTTTTCTTTCTTAGTCATCATAATCATGTTACTAGATTTGGTATGAGCACGTGGGAGAAAGAATACTGAAGAGGATATGTCTCAGTTACTTAACCTCTTCTAGGCCCTCTTTTCTCATCTGTAAAAGGGGTGGGTTGAACTAAACCATGATATCTAGGCTTCCTTCCAGCTGTCTGGCTCTTATGTCCCCATTTGAAGTTAATTGGGAACATTTGTCATCTGAAAGGGAGCTGCAGCCCAATATGAGAGCAAGCATGAAATTTAACATTTTAAAACGTTTTCAAAATCAACACTGTCTTAAAGGAGCTTCTTCAGTCTTATGACAAATCCAGTGTCACCAGCTACAAGGGTTCTCTTCTCATGGTGTCTCAGGAGACCTTCTACTGATCGCTTGGAAGATCCCAGCGTACACATTTCCAGAACCCTCCCGAGTTCCATGCTAAAACATGCTATGGCTCAGTCTTTCCACTATTTTTTCTTACCAAAATATTTTTTATAGTTAAAAGAGAGCTGCAATCTTGGACACACTACAAATGCACATTTAATTGGTGTGTGAACTTTGGAGTTCAAACAAGGAGCTTTTATTGAAGAGTGAACAAAAAAAATTCATAAAGGCTACAATTAGAGCCAGTTGCCCTGAGAAAGTTCCTTTTCCTCCCTTCTTTCCTTCTTTTTTCTTTTTCAGGAGATCAAAGGGAGAGTAATTGAGGGAGAATCTTGGAAGTGTGGTCAGTTCTATGCTATCTTTCTGCCTGCCTGTCAGTGATAACAGTCATTTTGGAGTTAGTCACCTCCTAATTAAGCAGCCTTTAGAAAGAAGGATCCAGGGACAAATCCTGGCTGTATTTCTTGCAGCCAGAATTTGGCCCCAAATTTTCAAATTTTTGGTCTTATTTCTGCAAGAATACACATATTCTCTGGCACGCTGGGCATGCCAATCATTGGAAAATCACATTAAATTGTGTGAGGCAGGACAGGGGAGACCTTGGAACTCTCCATGCCTCAAGCAGAACTAGATCAGTAGCCATTCCTTTGGGATCAGGTCCAAAAGAGTTTGGGCCTCCGGGATTGTTCTCTGTGGTGGGGCCTCCAAATGATTTTTTCTCAGCATCCCGATTCTGAGGTCACTTCTCTCAATCTGTCTGTATCGTGTTTCTTGAGGTTTACAAACTAATCAACGCATCAGGAGCTTCCTGTGGGTCATTATCCACCCCTGGAACCTAGCAGATGCCAACTGCAGGGACAGACAGAGCTGCCGGGGTCTCTATTCACAGCCTCTTGGAAGCAAGCTCGGGCTTAAAGTACTACTATTCAATTGGAAGGGTCTTCAAGATCTACTATGGGTCAGAGTTCAGAAAGATCTGCACTAACAAGAACAGAGAGGCTGCAAAACTATGATTTTTATACCAGGGAGGTCATGGGCTCTGAAAATGATTTATTAGTGGTTGAAGAAGGCTCTGGCAGTTCTTATCGTAGGCAAGAAAGCAGGAAGGCAGGAAGCCAAAAGAAGAGTTCCTGTCACTGCATTTTCAGTGATGCCCTTGATTATAGATACCATTGTTTGCCTCTTCCCTCCTCCTCCCCAGCCTACTTTCACCAAGCTCTAATTACATCCTTTAATGATTTGACCAATTAAAGCCTGCAGTTCAACTTATAGAGGAATGGATGAGAAATTAGAGGCTGGCACGCAAACTTCGACGTGGATGCACTTCTTCCAAGGTTACACACCTCTATTAAGCTGGTCGGCTATTTGAAAAGCAGCATAATGGGAGATGCTAATAAAGCAAGCACGGGGACATTTTCAGCAGCTCCCAAGTGAATACACCAGAAGGACAAAATGTGAAAAGCAAAGGTATATCTATGAAACCAGGGCTTAGCATTTTTCTCCCCCTAAAAGCACAGTTGCCAGCCACATTTCTTCGTCAATGTGAAATGTAATAATTGCTTTGTCAGGGTTTGGGAGAAGCAGAGTGCTTTCTCTCCACCCTCCTGCCTCTGCCTGGAATGGAAACAACTGCAGGGCTGCTGGTTGCCATGGCGGTGGGAAATGAGGAGCTTCTGCTCTCAAAAGCAGTCAGACCCTGCTGGCACAGCCCCAGGAGACGTTTGAGAGCCTGGCAAACAGTAGGGATTCAAGGAGAACAGGGCCAGGGAGAAGACTTGATTCTCTCCAGGGATTTGTGAGGGAAAGAAGGAGAATGAGCATCCTGCTTTGTCTTGTCATAGCAGAGTGTGAATTGATTATCTTGGATGGCTGGCATCATTTTGAGTCTCTTCTCTGCCCACACTCTATCTTTCGTCCACCCCAAAACACTCCCGGTTCCCCGGCAACTCCTGAACGCTTACATCTAGCACCTTGTTCCAAGAAATCCCTTGATCTCTTTTTTCCTGCTGGCCAACTTTCCTACTCATCCTCAGGTTTGACTAGATTTGCTGAGGACCTATTATGTGCCAGGATCAAGAGAGGGAAGAGGCATAAGGCACAGTCTCACATTTTAAGGTGATCAGAGTCTGAGAAATTGTACTGTGTGGTAGAAGGGGTGGCTGGGGCCCAGAGATAAGGAAGCCCAACAGCCCAGATCTGGCAGCTCACGGGGAAGCTGGCTAAGCATGAAGCCCTGGATATGGTGACAATTTATCCAGTGAAGAAGGAAAGGGCAAGCATTTCAGGCAAAGGGAATAGCAAGGGCAAATGCACAGCCTGCTCAGGGACCACCAGTAGCTAGGAAAAAGCATGGGGGTGTGGTGAGAGATGAACGGAGCACAGTGGGTGATGCCTGGTGATGGGAGCCTGCCTGCCAGGCTACACTTGATCTGGTTCTCTTCGCAGTAGCTGCAGTAAATGACCTCAAGTCTATAGGTTTCCAAGAGGTTCACTCCTGACAGCTAGCCTGCACATCTCATAAGAATGGATAGAGTGCGTTACTGGGTTTTTTTTTTTTTTTAAATTCCACAGAGTAGAACATAAGGAATTTATCTGAGATCGCACAACCCATCAGTAGCAGGGGTATAAAATAACTTGGTCATCTGATGCTAGTCAGCTGCTGTCCCTGTGAATTATACTCCATCCTGAAACCATTACTGACTGTACCAGTTTCAGGAGGTTATATATAGTTCCTATCATGGTAACTTGGGCACAGGAGGCAGATATTCAACACATATCACTGATATATATATATACTATTGATATATGATTCTACATGAAGAAATATACATACCCAAAGGTTTAAGGAGAAAAAAATCATTGCATAACACATATTTTCCTTTATTTTTTGATTCCTTTTCTGACATGTTTTGATGCTCTGGGGTTTTTTTGTTCATTCTCTCTGTAATACCTTTATAACTTTCTCTTAGAGTCCGATTCTGCCTTTAAGCTATTGCAGAGTGAGCACTCTTCGTGCCATTGTAGTGTGTTTTATCTCCTCTTTTAAAACAGAATTAAAGGTTCTTAGGCTTTAAAGGAAGCCTAGAGTTGCCTTGAATTCCTACTTTGGAGCAACTTTGCAAGTTGCAATCTGGATTCCACTAGAACAGCTCCCCCAACAGGGAACTCAGCCCTCTCAGGGGACCCTCATTCTAATTTTAGATAATTTTCAAGGTCTGGCAAAGGCTTCCATTTCTGAACTTAAATCTGCTTCCCTGAGTCTTCATTCCTTCCTGCATTTACTCATTCATCAAAGACTATTGGCATCTGCATATACTCTGCACCACTGCAGGCCTTGGAACACAAAGATGAATTAGCCCTGTTCTTTGTCCTCCAAACTTTCTCTGGTTTTCTCTAGGACATGCTGTAGTTTTACCCTTAATTGTTAACAAACGCTGAAGAACTTTTCCAGACATTTCCTGGATTGGCTTAATCTGGCGTTGAAGACAGCCAGTAGGGAGCTCTCCCCGCTTGTCTCAGCACACACCCCAAGTTGTGCTAATTGGCACCGGGGCACCGTCTGTCATGTCTTGTTGCTCAATTAAATCTATATTTGTTTTGATTGTTCTTTTTACTCTGCTATTTTTTATGCATGAGAGGATAAAAACAAAAGAGAAAAACATTTTATAGTTAAATTACTTTGAGGAAAACAGTCCTGAATCATAACTCTTTATTGTTCAGTAGCCTTTTATTTCAATGTCTTTGTTGTCCAACAAAACCACAAGGCAGTTGGTTCTTGCCCCTCCTCCTTTCTTCCTCACCAGAGTTTAACCTTGACCTTGGATGCTAATTTCTAGTGCCTTTATCTTGAACCCTCTTGTTTTCTAATTCAAGAAATGGTGATAACAATTTATATGCCTATAAAGCTTCAGATCTTTTCAAGATCCTTTTATATCCACTAGCTCAATACTATTCAAAACCTCCTTCACATGATCTTGTTTTCCTTTTTTCTTTTTATTGCCCATGATACCACTTGAGAGTCATTTTCCCATGACTGACTGGGATTTTGAGTATAGGTCAATTTTACTTCTGATGTGAATTATATTGAATAACAAAGTTCTTATTTTTCAAGTGGGTCTTTACCACAGTATTATCAACAAGCTTAATTATTCAGAAATGAAAATGAAGTTTCATAAACTTTTCCTTGACATATTGAAGGCATGGTAGAGAAGAGAAGGCATGGATGTAAATTAGAAACTTAAAAATCCATTTGTATAAGGTTTATATGGTCAGATGGAAGACAAAGATTTCTTTCACCTAAGGGTGAGTCTTTGGCAGGGAAGAAATAAACAAAACTATTAAGTGAATGTGTGGTTTTATAAAAATCAGACAATTAATAATAAGCACTTACTTGCATTAATGACCATCCCATAGGCAACCAGTTTGTGGAATTTGAGATTTTTGTCTAATTGCCTCCTCCATGGTCCTCTGAAGCACTAGAGTAACAAAAATTGAAAAGTGTTATTCAGGGAAAATCATAGCAATAGCAGTGTCATGAGAGTTAAGAAAGCGAGACTCAGGCTCTGCCTCTAAATTGCTAAAGGTCGGCCTACCTGAGACAAAAAATTAGTGGCCATTAATTAGTCAAACAAGCAAAATCAAATGGCTATTACTAGCTTTGCTGAAATTCCACCTCAATACAAGTGACTGAGTTAGTAGCTCCCTGGCTAAAAGTCAAAATTCTAGAATAAACCTGCTAATAATCATGCGTTGGCTAATTTAGAAAATGGAGATGATAACCATCACCCTCAGTGATATGGTTTAAGTAGTCTATAAATTATTCCTTATTACACAAAGAAAGGCTCTATATTCCTCTACATCTAAATATTCATAAAGTTATGAAGATGATTATATGATAAATTATTTAGTCTAGAAGGGTTATTGAAGGTCTCATTTTTTTGTACAGTGCATTATTCTGTTTGGCAGGAAACACAGGTAAGTACTCAATGCAGTGAAATCTACGTAATTAGGAAATGCCCCATTTTGTCTGGTAGGGGTTAAAATTTACATACAAAAATCTATGTACACTGATTGTGTTTTCCTGGGCTGAAAACTCAGAGAGACGCTTCTTTAGTGGCATTTGACTCATCTACGTATCTATTTCCTTTTAATCAGAAATGGTAATAGTCCAAGCTGTTATAATGCTTCCATCTTCATGAGTCAGGTCAATCTTATTAGCCTTTCTGTTCCGATGAAGCAGATGCATCAGGGGAAGGTTGAGCAATGAGTACAATGTCATGTAAGGTGTCAATGGCAAAAGGAAAACACAAATCAAATGTACCAATTTCCGATCTTCAGTTTTAGCTATTGTGTCCTCTCTACAAAGAAGCACATGTCAATCTAAACAGGATTACTGGGAATTTTATAGTGAAGTACATCTTTGTTTTCAATAGCACTTATATTAATAGATCATAACAACGGAAATTATTTCAAATAACTTAGTACTTACGGTACTTGTCCCTCTCATGAATGAAATAAGATTTCGACTGACGGGTAATAGAATTAGCATGCAGTTAAAATTCAGGCACACCGCAGATGCCCGAGCCCAGGCCAGTGTTGACTGTCCGTATATAAAGACATAAGAAAGAGATACAGTGAAACAGGGAAGCTGGGGGAAGTAGAAAGCATTTAGTTTTCTGAAATGATAATTAATGCACAGTACCCAAATCTACTTACACCCAGAATAACTCGAGTATAAAGGAAAGACTCTTCCTCTTCATACCAATAGAAAGTGTCGATAAACAGATATAAATTCACTCCCAGCCATGAGAGCTAGAGGAGAATGGAAAAAAGAGCCAATCAATACTGTCTTCAACCTTTCCTTCTTCTCAAAATCACTTGGGGTTCTTGGGGTCTTTTTTTAAAGTGAAATGAAAAGCTTTTTAATATCAATCAGAATCATCCCATATACTTTTTTATTATAGGTTAGTTTTTAACAGTTCTCCTCATGATAAGAAATTAACTTTATTAGAAAAGATTTGAAACACATAGGGGTATACTTTAAGGAATTTAATGAAAAGTACAGAACCCTCCTAATCAACATTGCTATAATGTGTTAAGTCAATGATGTCAAGGAGGAAATCCTTAAAAATCAACTTAGAAAATACTTTAGAAAAATTCCAATGTCATAGTCTAATTCAAACACTTCCTTCAATTTACAGAAACATTCACACCTGATGCAAATGAAAACCACTTGACTTTAAAAATAATTATTGGCATGATTCTGCAAGAGTAAATTAAGATTTACCAAGGTGTATTTATTGAATGTTTTCTAACAAGTTTTAGTCTTTTAAGCAGAGCAATACTTCACATTATTTAGTATTCCTATACAGGTTATTGGAAGAGTCAAGGTATACAATGTATATGTTTAGAGATGAATAGCAAAAATGATACTTACTACTAATATGATGGAGAGACTTTCATTCAAAATCCAGCATCCCATCATGACAGCTTTGCTCTTTTGCGGTTGGCAAATTATTTCTTTCATTCACTTCAGCCTGGATATTGTATCCTTAGCAAGGGCTTTTTGCTATGTTGTTTCATCTTTTTGTCTTAGGAAGCACCTACTGGGAGCAGCTCTCGAGGAATTTCTAATTAAGGACTTCTTGCCAAAGGCACATCTCCAAGTTGACATGCCTCATGACCTGGGTGAAAACAAGGCAAGTCTCTGTCTAATGATTCCTTTCTTCAAAGATTTCACAAGAAAAGAAAGCTCGTTTTATTAAATTAGCCTTATGTACTTTATACCCCATTCATTTTCTACATGATTGCAGTCAGGATGATAATAAGTCCTTATGTAAATTTGAAAAATAACCTAACTGCTGAAGGCTAGATACAGCAAAACATTTTAATAGAGTTTTTGTCAGTTTGTGTATTTTAGTTTCCTCACTTCCTTTCTTCCTCTTCGAAAAAAGCTTCTTATAGAAAATATAGAATGATGGGTAAATAAATATAAGTTAATCCTTCAGAAGATGATGAAGAAAACCAGAGAAGAATCTTAAAAAACAACAACAACAAACCACAGATGGAGGAACTTTCATAACTTAAAATGTGGATGGGACTTCCCTGGTGGTCCAGTGGTTCAGACGCCATGCTCCCAACGCAGGGGACCCAGGTTTGATTCCTGGTTCAGGAAACTAGATGCTGCATGTCGCAACTAAGAACTGATGCTGCCAGGTAAATATTTAAAAAATAAAGAATAAAGGAGACAGGTTTGTGGGATTGCAAACTGGATTGTATTTCCCCCACCCCCACCGCCCCATCCCACTTGGTGTACCCATGAGTTCAGTGAGAATATTCTTTCATACTTTAGTGCTCCAAAGAGTGGCTCTGCCTGGGCCTGGTCCATTCTCTGATTTTGTGTAAGTTACAGTTATTAAATGGGGCTTCCCAGGAGGCTCAGTGGTAAGGAATCTGCCTGCCAATGCAGGAGATGCAAGAGACGTGGGTTTGATCCCTGGTTTGGGAAGATCCCCTGGAGGAGGAAATGGCAATCCATTTCAGTATTCTTGCTTGGAAAATTCCACGGACAGAGGAGCCTGGAGGGCTACGGTGCTTGGGGTCGCAAAGAGTCAGACACGACTCAGCGACGGAGCGCACACACACGTAGTTATTAAAGAGTCGGAGCACACACACACGTAGTTATTAAATACAGTGACTGTGACTGCTCTGGTAGGCAAAGTTGGCCCGATTTTAGCAATTTGTTTTTTTGCTCAAATACTTCATTTAAAGTTTTCACATAATTAAGATGGAAATAGGAGGCTTGAATAATTGCTTAAGCTTTCTGCATCCTCATATGGTGAATCTATTTAGTTATTCTAAAAATATTAAAATTAAAAAGAAAAACTGGCAAGAATAATAATTATGAGTATTCATTTACCTAAATAATAGGAAACAATGACAGATTTTATTTTCTTTGTCTCCAAAATCACTGTGAACGGTGACTGCAACCATGAATCTAAGACGCTTGCTCCTTGGAAGAAAAACTATGATGAACTTAGACAGCATGTTAAAGATCAGAGACATCACTCTGCCAACAAAGGTTCACAGAATCAAAGCTATGGTTTTTTCAGTAGTCATGTAGGGATGTGAGAGCTGGGCCATAAAGAAGGCTGAGCACTGAAGAATTGATGCTTTTAACTGTGGTGCTGAAAAAGACTCTTAAGAGTCCCTTGGACTGCAAGGAGATCAAACTAGTCAATCCTAAAGGAAGTCAACTCTGAATATTCATTGGAAGGACTGATGCTGAAGCTGAAGCTCCAATACTTTGGCCACTTGATGCTAAGAGCAGACTCATTGGAAAAGACCCTGATGCTGGGAGAGACTGAGGGCAGGAAGAGAAGGGAGCAACAAAGAATGAGATGATTGGATGGCATCATCAACTCAATGGGAATGAGTTTGAGTTAACCTCCAGAAGATAGTGAAGGATAAGAAAACCTGGTCTATGGGGTTGCAAGGAGTAGGACGTGGCTTAGCAACTGAACAACAACAAGTAATAAGAGGAAGTCTAAATCTTAAATAATTCAGGTGCCAGGTTAAAGACTTTTCCAATATTGTCCAGTTAACTCATACATTGACTCTTAGAGGTAGGTATTCTAAGCCAAGTTACGAATATGGAAACAAGCCTAATGAAGTAACTTACAGTTGGAGCAGCTGGGACCTCTGAATTTAGCATCATTATTTTTAAACATTACCCTAAACATCTCCTTTTCTTTCATTCATAAATACACAATTTTATGTGATATTTTCAGGGCAAATGTAGGCATTCAAATATAAACTGATAAAATATGGATACCTGAAAAAGATAATGAAGGACCGAGGAGCCTGGCATGCTACAGTGCATGGGGTTGCAAAGAGTCAGACAGAACAGTACAAAAGTAAAAACATCCCCTTAGAATAAATTTTACTGAATTATGTCTTAATATCTTTAAATTAAAAAAAATATCCCACCAGTCTATGTATTACGTCAAGGTCACAGAAACTCCCGACAGGCCAAGAAGGGGCTGCCCACACTGCAGGCTCCTCAGGGAGGATGCGTCACCAGGACCAAGACTGCCTGATAGAAAGGTTGCTATAAACGCATGAGCCAGACATTTAGCACATGACAGAAACCTTCCCAAAAAGGGGAGGGAAGTCCTAGGTGCTGGAGAACTTGGTTCCTCAGGTAATATTGGGAAAGGAGAAGAGGGCACAGGGGAGAAACTTCTAGAAGCATTTGGAGCTAAACTCACCTAGGACCCCAAGGTCAGGAAGCAGAGATGCCTCCCGCATTCCTGCAGGCTGACAGGCCCCACAAAAAATCGAGGAGGGTGGGTTTTCAAATCCTGTGGACAGTGGTTTTCAAAGGAACCTTAGTAGCTCCAATGTGATGGGGGTGGGGGTGAAGACTGCACCCTCAATGCCCCAGAAATGTCAGTGAGAGGCACACAGTTACACACAGAACAGAAGCGCCGGCGAGAGAGATGCCTCTGAGGTGCTGTAAACGTTCAGTTTCTGATCCAGAGTCTCAGCTCCGGAAGCCATGTGACTGAAACCAAGTCCACATGCCTGATGCACAGGGAAGACAAACAACGTGGAAACCTTGGAGTTTGAAGCATAGAAAGGTGTATTGAGGGCCCCCCAAGGAGAAGAGTGTCTCATGCCTTGAAAACCCCCAATTCGCCACAGTTCAATTCAGTCGCTCAGTCATGTCTGACTCTTTGCGACCCCATGAATCGCAGCACGCCAGGCCTCCCTGTCCATCACCAACTCCCGGAGTCCACCCAAACCCATGTCCATCGAGTCAGTGATGCCATTCAGCCATCTCGTCCTCTGTCTTCCCCTTCTCCTCCTGCCCCCAATCCTTCCCAGCATTAGGGTCTTTTCCAATGAGTCAGCTCTTCCCATGAGGTGGCCAAAGTATTGGAGTTTCAGCTTCAACGTCAGTCCTTCCAATGAACACCCAGGACTGATCTCCTTTAGGATGGACTGGTTGGATATCCTTGTAGTCCAAGGGACTCTCAAGAGTCTTCTCCAACACCACAGTTCAAAAGCATCAATTCTTCAGCGCTCAGCTTTCTTCACCGTCCAACTCTCACATTCATACATGACCACTGGAAAAACCATAGCCTTGACTAGACGGACCTTTGTTGGTAAAGTAGTATCTCTGCTTTTCAATATGCTATCTAGGTTGGTCATAACTTTCCTTCCAATGAGTAGGCCTCTTTTAATTTCATGGCTGCAGTCACCATCTGCAGTGATTTTGGAGACTTAAAAAATAAAGTCTGTCACTGTTTCCATTGTTTCCCCATTTATTTCCCATGAAGTGATGGGACAAGATGCCATGATCTTAGTTTTTTGAATGTTGAGCTTTAAGCCAACTTTTCCACTCTCCTCTTTCCACTTTCATCAAGAGGTTCTTTAGTTCCTTTTCACTTTCTGCCATAAGGGTGGTGTCATCTGCATATCTGAGGTTATTGATATTTCTCCCAGCAATCTTGACTCCAGCTTGTGCTTCTTCCATCCCAGCATTTCTCATGATGTCCTCTGTATACAAGTTAAATAATCAGGGTAACAATATACAGCCTTGACGTACTGCTTTTCCTATTTGGAACCAGTCTAATTGTTGCTTCCTGACCTGCATACAGGTTTCTCAAGAGACAGGTCAGATGGTCTGGTATTCCCGTCTGTTTCAGAATTTTCCACAGTTTCTTGTGATCCACATAGTCAAAGGCTTTGGCATAGTCAATAAAGCAGAAATAGATGTTTTTTCTGGAACTCTCTTGCTTTTTCGATGATCCAGCAGATGTTGGCAATTTGATCTCTGGTTCCTCTGCCTTTTCTAAAACCAGCTGGAACATCTGGAAGTTCATGGTTCACGTATTGCTGAAGCCTGGCTTGGAGAATTTTGAGCATCACTTTACTAGTGTGTGAGATGAGTGAAATTGTGTGGTAGTTTGAGCATTCCTTGGCATTGCCTTTCTTTGGGGTTTGAATGAAACCTGACCTTTTCCAGTCCTGTGGCCATTGCTGAGTTTTCCAAATTTGCTGATATATTGAGTATAGCACTTTCACAGCATCATCTTTAGGATTTGAAATAGTTCAGCTGGAATTCCATCACCTCCACTAGCTTTGTTTGTAGTGATGCTTCCTAAGGCCTGCTTGACTTCACATTCCAGGGTGTCTGGTTCTAGGTGAGTGATTGCACCTTCGTGATTATCTTGGTTGGTCCTTGACTAAATGTACCCACTGATGGTTGGTCATTGAGTGTTGCTCGCTTGGGGGTGGGGCCCACTGCTGTGCTGACCAGTGGCTGAGTGGGACCTCCAAGGGCACCTCTAACCACCAGGCCTTAAAGATCTCCCCATAACCATTGCCTAGTAATGGGTTGTATGGTAATAGTGCCCAGCAACTGCCAGGGGCTAAGGGCTGCTCACTGACCTGATCTGTTATACACAGACCTCCCACCTAGACCTCCATTCTAGGCGAGACCAAGGCAAGGATGGATGCAAGCTCCCCTGATCCCGGGATGAGTTGGATGAGGCAAAACTTGTACCTTCCTTTAAATGACTTAACTGATCAGCCCAAAAGGCAGAGTAATTTTAGGCATTTGTGAAAAGTAAAAGCATTGGGTGGTCTATTCACACAGGTAAAGAAAGAATGAACAGGTTCTCTGACCAGGAAATGATAAATCAAATGCCTTGACTGTTCCAGGTTGGGTCAGAAAGGAGGTCCAGGAAGCAGCGAATTCATGGAGGCTGGGTGAAATCACCAACCAACTGATCACGAGGCAGGGCAGACCCCTTGCCCCAAAGACCAGGGCCTGAAACTTCCTCTTTACCGCTAGTCCCTCTAATCAAGGCACATACACCTTCACAGTTATAAACACACTCACACTTAAGTGAGATGATGACTCTTTGGGGACATTTTAGATTTGCCAGCAAAAATTATCAAACTTGCTTTTCTTTAGAAAAAGATAACATTTTAAAGGAACTTTCCCCTCTAGAAATATATAAAAGTACAGGTATTTTGGCAGCATTAACCCGAGGTAAGAGTGCAGTTAGTGAAATATCCTCAGTAGCTTTTTTAACAGTGAGACACATAAAGATGTAAAGTCTTCATATTCATTTCTTTAAGCCAATAATCTTCCATGATGAAATGATTTGTTATTTCTGAAGTGTTTAGGATTTACATATCTTAGAGGCATTATTCAGTTGGGTTATAAAAATTAATTCAGAGAGACTACCTCCAGAATTTTATACTATCTTCTCTATTTTAGATTCAGTGAGTGTGAGACAGAGTTGGAATTTTCTGGCCTTCTGTATTCTTCACACAGTGTTACAAATGAGAGGCATATATTGCTGAATAATAATGTGTGGTCACATTTTTGTTGTTGTTAATTGCCTAGACTATTTCTAGTGCTACAATAAAAATAAAATTTAAAGGTTTAGGTTTAAAAACAACACAGCATTTTTAAATGCTCCGTTTTTAATCCTAAGATGTGCTGTGTTTGTTCTTCATCTTGAGCATGCAAAGACACTTTGTGTTAAATCTATTATTCATTCATAACGTAAAAGATGGTTCGTAGTTGTGTTAAGTATAAATCATGACAGCTTCTGCATTTTTCTCTACAGATTTTATTTTTGTAGAACTTGCCATGTTTAGTTTACTCATATTAAAATATATGTGACTTTCAAATTATATTCAGTTCAGTCAGAGATCAGAACTATTGTACAATTGATGGACATGCCTTTTCTTCTCAAATTCTCCACATTCATATATAAGAATAATCTGTTAATACCACTGGTTGGTTTAAAATATTGGAATCAGATTTTATAAAACACCAGGTATCATACCTTATATCACACACACATAAGTTCGACTCAGTCCAGCCTCTGCACTCCCCAGAAGTCCTCAGTTTTGATAAATATGATATTGTGATTTCTCTCTCTTTTTTTTTATTTACCTGGGGAAGTTCAAGGATGCTTATCCAGCCCCTGATGTCTGCCCTAGTCTTTACTTCAATGAAGAAATTTGTACGATCAAAACTTAAATCAAAGCTATCTGAATCATTTTCTAAGAATTCAGGCCAACTGAATGGAGTTGCATCTAAGGAGAGGAAATTGTACAAAATCTACTAAAATGATATAAATGCTCAGCATTCAATCTAGTCTAACCTAATTGTTTTTTTCTTGCTAATAAGTTGTGCTTATTTCATTTCTTAGGATTTTCTCAGAAAAAAATGAAGTGAAATTTGATATAGTCCCTCTAATTAAGAGGATATATCCATTTGTTCTTCCAGCTCACCACAAAAGATGTGCATTTTTTTCCCTTGTAAAGATTACCAGTAGCAGACTTTCTATAGTGGAGAAAGTGGGAGGGAAACCAAACAGATATGTTTACAAAGGCAGGTTAATTGCTTGTATATAAAACAGAAACTCCATACTACCCACACTACATTTCTGGACTGGATTTTCTCCATTATATTTTTTGTTCTTTTTAGTTTCTTAGTTGAACGTTGACCCAACAAAAAAACGCTTTGATCCTCAAGGGCAAGACTGATCATCCAGTAGCTTTTTTGCTTCTGCATACTAAAATCTAAGTTCCCTCTAGACATAGCAGAGTTCACAGTGCATAAAAATAGCATTGCCAAATCTTCTAAGCATTAGACATGTTTTTGCCCCTTTTCCTAAAAGCAAAAGTGAAAAGAGATGTAAAAAGTAAATTAAAAAGTACAGACACATATAGTATCAGATCTTCATATAGTTATTTTGAGGAGCATTTGTTATAAAAATTATGAAACTCTGTTAGATAAATCATATGTTGAATGAATTCATTTTTTAAAGAAAAAGTAGAGCAAAAGAAAAGAAAGGTCATGCATTGAAATATATCTGATTTTTAAAATAAAATAAATCTATCACCAACATCCTACCATTTGCTGAATTAAGTATATTGTATTTTTGTTTTAGGAAAGGTTGTGTTCTCTTAATATAGTCTAAAAATAGCTTATTTCACAAACTTAGACTAGCATTAGTCAGTTCAAACCTTTTTTTCCCACTTAGGCATAGTTTATTTATCCAAGTTTCCTAATTTCAAATGAACACTAACTGAGACCACAGCACTCATCACATCATGCTTGGCTCAGAGGGTGTTAGAGTTTGGATTCCACTATATAGAAGCTTACAGCGTAGCAGGGAAGTGACAGGACATGTGTGGTAATAAAATAATCATTTAAAGGTGAGTACATCCTGGAGTGGCAGAGATTGTCCACCTGGGGGCTGCTGAAGCACAGAGAGATCTTGCTGAAGAATTTACTGTAGGGAGAATGCTTTCTACATGGGGATCTAACTGACTTTTGTCAAAAATTACATGGCATGAAGAAGAAAAGGAAGAAAATAAGTTTGAATTTCTGTGTCTCTCAAAGAGTCAATTGAATGAGCTCCCAAAATATCAAATGACAAGGAAAAATGACTCCTGCCTCCTGTCTTCTTCCTGCAGTCACCTCTGGTTCGGTCTGCTAAGCCCAAAGGGCTTTGTGCTTTATTTGGTGTCTATTTTCCCACCTTCATCTTTCTCTTTGCTCACATAAGTTTGTAGCACGCTTCATCTTTACATTTATTGAGTTACCTAAAATCTTTTTGAGAGTCATTTAGAAAGCTACTTCTTACAGGGCACCGATGCTGATAGCCTCAGGACCACAGTTCAAAAGTGAGCAGAGAGACTAACTCATCATTTCTTATCCCCAGACTAAGTGGCACAGTTTCAAAGTCTCCTGTTTTGCCAATTTAAACTTTCTGGCTTAGGAATCTGGTGAAAGTCAGAATTATCGTGCTTTTTATGTTTTTTATCATGCCCAGCATACACTGAAACTTAATAAATATTAAATAACAAACACAGAGCTACATTCATTTCTCTGCTTCTTAGAACATAAGACAGTTCTATACAAAGCCGTACACAGATACATTTGCAGGATTTTTGAGCAGTGTTTTCCCTCAAAGTTTAAAACTGAGAGGAAAGTTTTCCTGTCTAGGTCGTGAATTATTTAACTTCTGAGTTTAGGAAAATTTAAAGTTTAAGAAGGCTAGTCTGGAAATCCCTTCTTTGCATATCCAAGCTGTTCATCTCTCAAAAGTCAAAGTGGATGCCAGAATTCCATAGATCTCATTTTTCAAGATGAACATTCATATTTGAACATATTTCAAAGCAGATGGTTTACAGTTCATGTATTTGTTGCTGTTTTCCTGCCACAACAACTAAATATTGAAGACACATATTTGTGATGAGGAGAGCACTTCCAAACCATCTCTCCTGCTGCTCTTTCACACTGCATGCTCTAATCCCCTGTGTGCTGCAGGGAAAGGCTCTGAGGAATGAAGCAGTGAATTACATCCATTTGATTTAATAGCATAGGAATGAAATAACATAAAACAAGCTTCCCCAAAATAAATACTTTTTTTTTGTAGCAGTCATGAATTTTCTGGTAGCAAATAAGAAAGCAAATGAAGACGTATTGAAATATTCTGTTTTCGTGATCCATTTAGATGAACTGGAAAGTTTACTTTTAAGCCTTCTATTACCTTATAAGGCAGTTTGCCAAACTGTGGGACTGTTTGATCACAGTTCAAGAAAGAAGAGGAAAATCAAACAAAGGTTTAGTATTTTTTTTTTTTAAGTGAAGCCATCAGATAAGAAAGTATCAGCTGGAGAAAGCATTGTACATTTGTACTGAAGAATGCCAATGTCCCTCAACAGTTTCAAAGATATCTCTCTTCTAGGATGAAATGATTTGATGCTCATTTGTCATCTCATGTGCAATTTGCTATTATCCTATTCAACTATCAATGTTTGCATTATTACAACTCTGAAGATTCATTTTGTTGACAAAGGGTTCAGTTAGGAATTGGAACCAAAATAATACAAGCTTTTGAAAAATGAAAAAGAGAAGAAAGAATTGTAAGCACAGAAAAGAGTAGGTTCGCTTGCTACTTTAACAAGATTTCTGTGAATATTCAATAACCACTAAATAAGAAACTGGCAAAAAGGGACAAACTTGTATACAGTTATCATCATAACCTTCATCAGCAACACAGGACATGCACACACAAAAGGACTTAGGAATACTTTTTTAGTAGACCATTTGTAGAGCTTCATACTAAGAACTGGAATTGCCTAGATTCACCTGGATGCTAGCCCCACCACCAGTACCCCACAGCAGCTGTGGTCAGGTCCCGTGGCCTTTCTGGGGGCCAGCCACGCCCACCAGCATGCGATAGGAGCCATGTGTAGGTCCTGCAGCTGGTCCAGGGGCCAGCCTTGCCTAGGTATCATCAAAAATATAAAATGTGGTGGAGGGGGAGTAAAAAGATAAAGCTATGGAATTCAATTTTTTTTAAGTTTGTAAAAATGTTAGTAAATAATACGTATCAACAATTACTTTAGAAGTACATCAATTAAATTTGGCAATCAAAAACAGAATGGCTGAATGGATTTTTCCAAAAAGATTAACCTATATGCTGCCTACAAGAGACTCACTTTAGAAAGAAGAACGCACAGACAGGAAGTTAGGGGATAGAAAGAGATATTTCATACAAAAGGTAATGAAAAGAGAGCTGGAGTAGTTATACTCATATTAGACAAACTAGACTTTGAGATGAAGGCTGTAATAAAAGACAAAGAAGAGCATTTCATAATGACAAAGGGTCAATCTAGCAAGAAGATAGAACATTTAAAAATGTATATGCATCCAACAGATGAGTACCAAGAAATAGAAAACAAATGTTAATGGACTTAAAGGGAAAAAATGGAAAGCAGTACAACAACGGTAGGGTACTGTAATATCCCACTTACAACAATGGATAGGTCATCCAGACAGAAAATCGATAAGAAAACACTGAACTTAAATACCACATTAGAGCAGATGAATTTATAATAGATTTATGTAGAACATTCCATCCAACAGCAGCCGAATATACATTCTTGAATTCACATGGAATGTTCTACAGGATAGATAATATGTTAGTTCACAAAACAGGTCTCTGTAAATTCAAGAAGACCGAAATCATATCAAACATCTTTTCTCATTAAATGGCATGAAACTAGAAATTGATCACAAGAAAAACATGGGAAAAGCCACAAAAATACAGAGACTAGACAATGTGCTACTGAAAAACCACTGGGTCATCAAAGAAGGATGATGCTCAGGGCTGGTGCAGGGAGATTTCCCGGGGTGGGGGAGGGAAGAGGGAGGGGGGTTCCAGAGGGGAAGCATATGTAAACCCATGGTGATATCATGACAATGTATGGCAAAAACAATTAAAAAAAATAAAAAAAAATACTTAGAGATAAATGAAAACAGAAACACAACATACCAGAAACTATGAGATGCAGCAAAAATGCTTCTAAGAAGGCAGCTAATAGCAGTATCAGCCTACCTCAAGAAACAGGAAAAATCTTAAATAAGAAATTTCACTTTATACCAAGAGGAAGTAGAAAACAAAGAACACATGAAACCCCAAATTAGTATAAGGAAGGAAATATGATCAGAGTGAAATAGGGACTGAAAAAGCAAATAGGAAAGATCAATGAAACTAAGAATCTGGTTCTTTGAAAAGATAAATGAAATCAAAATCCTTTAGCTAGACTAAGAAAAAAAAGAGAGAGAAGACTTAAATAAATAAAATCAGGAATGAAATAAAATCAGCAGAAACCACAGAAATAGAAAGGATCATGAGATAAGAACAATTATACACCAATCAACTGTATAGCAAATAAAAGAAATGGCTTAGTTCCTAGAGATATACACTCTCCCCAGACTGTACCAAGAAGAAACAGAAAATTTGAATAGACAGTTACTAGTAAGGAGATTGAAAGAGCAATCAAAGATGTCCCAAGAAAGAAAAACCCAGGGCCAAACAACTTCATTGGCAAATTCTACAAAATATTTGAAGTTTAATGCCTGTCCTTATCAAACTCCTCCAAAATATTAAAGAGGGGAGAAACTTTCAAACACATTTTACAAAATCAACATTACCCTGACACCCAAACCAGACGAGGATATTATGAAAGAAGAAATTATAGGCCAATACCACGGCAGATGGTGACTGCAGCCGAGAAATTAAAAGGTGCTTGCTCCTTGGAAGGAAAGCTATGACCAGTCTAGACAGCATATTGAAAAGCAGAGACATTACTTTGGCAACAGAGGCCTGTCTAGTCAAAACTGGTTTTTCCAGTAGTCATGTATGGATGTGAGAGTTGGACTATAAAGAAAGCTGAGCGCCAAAGAATTGATGCTTTTGATCTGTGATGTTGGAGAAGACTCTTGAAAGTCTCTTGGACTGCAAGGAGATCAAACCAGTCAACCCTAAAGGAGATCAGTCCTGAATATTCATTGGAAGGACTGATGCTGAAGCTGAAACTCCAATACTTTGGCCACTTGATATGAAGAACTGACTCATCGGAAAAGTCCCTGATGCTGGGAAAGATTGAAGGCAGGAGGAGAAGGGGTCAACAGAGGATGAGATGGTTGGATGGCCTGACTCATTGGATATGAGTTTGAGCAAACTCCAGGAGTTGGTGATAGACAGGGGAGCCTGGCGTGCTGAAGTCCATGGGGTCACAAAGAGTTGGACACGACTGAGACTCAACTGAGCTGATTCTTGATAAATATACATGCAAAAATCTTCAATAAAATACTAGGAAATCAGATCCAACAATATAGTAAGAGAATTATACACTATGAAATCCTGACATTAGTGACAACATGGATCAAAGTTAAAGACATTTGGCTAAGTCAAGTAAGTTAAAGACAAATACTGTGACTTCATTCATACATGGAATCTAAAAATAAAGAGCAAACAAAATAAACCAAAAAACTCACAGATACAGAGAACAGATTAGTGGTTGTCAGAGGGGAGGGGTGTTGGGGCAAGTTAATGGGTGGAGGGAGTCAGCTGTGAGGTAACTAGACTGCGGTGGTGAGCACTTTGTAGTGCATACAGATGTTGTCTCATAATATTGTACAACCAAAATTCATGTACTAAAAATGTTGCTTGACATCATTATACTCAAGAACTGAGGGGAATCACAGGGATCAAATAGAGCAATATTCTCACTTTATGAAGGAGAAAACAAGAACATGGAGCTTGAGCGACTAATTTACAGTAATGTTGCAGGTTAGTAGAAAAACAGAACTGGAGTCCAGGTGCTTACGTCCACTGGTTATGCCGTTACATCACTTGTTACACTTGAGTTTTTGTATCTTTGCAGTCTCCAGTATAGAAAGGTGAAAGAATTAGCAAAAAGCTTCAAAGAGTTCATTGCAAGAGCCTGCATCCGAGACAACGCAGCCTGGAAGTGCTAATGACGCCGCCACCTGATGGCTGAGTTGTGTCCAACTCTGAGACACAATGGACAGTGACCCATTGGACTGCGGCCCACCAGGCACCTCTAGGAGTGGGGTGTCATTTCCTACTCCAGGGGATCTTCCCAACCCAGATATCTGGGAAGCCTGGAAGTGCTCATAGGGAAGGTGTATTTACTCTCCAAAAGCCCTGGGAGTGGATATTCTCAGAGACCCTCCCAGGTGCCAGGCATTTCATACACTATGATACTTAATCCTGCGGACATATGAGGGTGGTAAAGGCATTCTTTATGGAAAAGGAGGATATAGTGAGGCAATGAGATTCAGACAACATCCTATGATCTCCTAGTTGGTAAACATAGCTGAGCTGCACATGCCCGACCCCAGTCCTGTGATCTACCTGTTAGACTATGTTACCCTGGAGACAGATGCAGAGATGCACTTCCTAAACCACCAATGAAAATTCCCCCTATGTGCATGGATGCTTCTGTCTGATTGGCATCCAGAGCTAGATGCATTTTACAATGGTCTTCCTAATTAACTTGAACCAATAAAGGAAAAAAAAGATCATTCGGAATGACTACAGCCATTAAGCTGTGTTTGGAGCACAGGGAAAGATGGGGTCAGTCATCTAGTGCCCCTCTGACCCACCTCCCCGATAACAAAGCTCTTAAAAGGACGTGGATTTCATGTCAAAGTTTAAAAGTTTATACTTGAAGCCTAAATTTTCCTGGGAAGAGTACAACTAAAAAGGACAATAGCCCTAAAGAAGTACTTTGTTACTTGTAGACAATTTTAAAGTAAAATTTATTTTTTCCATTGTGCTATTTTTTAGCAATACTTTTGGCCAGGTGGAGAAAGCAAGATAGTTGCTCAGGGACTTCCCTGACAGTCCAGTGGTTTAAGACTCTGTGCGTCCACAGCAGGGGGCACCGGTTCGATCCCTGGTCCAACAGGGATCCCACAGGCTGTGTGGGGTGGCCAAATAAAAACAATTGCTCAGAATCCATGTCAGAGTGCTTTTTAAAAGATGGCTCTTCAGTAAGAACAATGAACTCTTTTGAGTGTTGAAAATCAGTATATTGGTCTCTTGTCACTTTTGAGGTCTGGTTCTTCTCCTCTCTATGTGGCCTCAGTCATCCCAGCTGATTTCAGAAGCTACAGGTGCCACAATGCTACAGTCTTTACTATAACTGTTCCATTTTTCAGGTTAAAGTCCCTTCCAGGAAGTGAGACCAATGGATCCAGTATCCTGGCTGCACATCATTTGATTGATTGATGCTGGTTGTGAATAAATCCATCTTTCCTTTGTACTTTATCCTTTTTATAACACAACTCAAATTTCCCCTCCTTACCCCATTCTGTGTTAGCAGTACAAACGTTCAGATACCTTCCTGCTATTTCCCCAGGTGGAGTTACCTCAGCCATAGATATTTCACCTGTAATTAACATTTACGTAATTTGCAAGTGCTTTTCTTGGTATGATATTATTGTCTTAAGAATGAGGATTTGTTGTCACGGTGACCAAGAAGGGGCAAAGTACAATCTGGATTTTCTCAAAGCTGCTCTGTTACACTCTGACTCTGTTTAGCAGGTTTTGTCAGATGACTACAAAATACCCGATGGTAGCTTGACATCTTCAGAATTTTCTGCCTCTTCACATTGCTTAGGCAGGCCTTGAGCACCTTATCCATTTCCCCTAAAGTTTACTAACACAGTGTTTTTTCCAACCAACCTTGATTCCACTTCCACTAAATTCGATCTCGTCACTGGTCACACTCAGCAATCACATCTCATACATTCCTGGCTCCAAAACGGTTCCAAGGAAAACCGGAGGAAGGAAAAAGGGAGGAAATTAGAGGTAAGGCTCAAAGGGTAGGAAGTTTTGTGCAAAACTAAATCCACACTGTCCCTGATTATTTTTAGACCATACAGATTTTTGACAATAGACAAGAAATAGAGAAATAGATCTTTTAAAAAGTACTGAAGGGAAAAAGAATAGAGATTGTGATGTAGAGGCACCAGGGCTGTCTTTAAATCTTTCATCATTCTCATATATATTCTTCCATTTATCCCTCATTTGATAAGTTACCTTGTTCTGTGTCCCAGGAGTGCTGGGTCCTGGGTGCCAAGAGGAATAAGAAGTAAGCTGACTTCGAGAAACTACAGTGCGGCAAACCAGCCATCAGCTCACGTCATTTGATTTTGGCTCTGATTATTAATCTGCACCCCCCCCCTTCATTCCAGGTCCTTCACTACATGCCTTTACTATATTTTACTTGCATTTTTTGCAACATTTTGCTTCCATCCCAGTGCTGTAACCAAAGTAGCTACCTTTCTAAAGCAGACAGAACAAGTCCTAACTCTGCTTATACATCTGAAAAGACCCCCACAAGAGGCTGGTCCCCAGCTCCCCCTCCAGCTTTGTCTCTTTCCATGTCTCAGTAGACCCCATGATCCAGCCACACCTGACTCCACCGGCACATCTGTATTATTTTGTTTGTGCTTTCTGGAATGTTCTTCTTTCTCTTTTCTGTCTGGTATTAATCAGGTGTCTTCAGAGAAACAGAACCAATGGAATACACATACACATCAGCTACTTATTTATTTTAAGGCGTTATCTCACACAATTATGGGAGCTGGCAAGTTTTCAATTGTGCTGCAGGCTGGAAAGTCAGGAGAGGGTTGCAGTCTGGAGTCCAAAGTACACAGCGGAGCAGACTGAACACCCAGGCGGGGGTTCTTATTTTTTACACTGTAGTCTTGAGGAGAATTTATTCTGTTTTGGGAAACCTCAACCTTTGCTCTCAATGCTTTCAGCTGATTGGACGAGGTCCACCCACATTGTGGAGGGTAATCTGCTTTCCTCTAAATCTACCGATTTAAATGGTAAGTACATCTAAAAAAATACCTTAATGCAGCAGGTAGACTGGAGTTTGACCAAACATCTTTGTCACAGCTTAGTCAAGTTGACACATAAAATTGACACAGACAATTAACCATCACATGCCTCAAACCTTCACCTCCTTGAAGGATTAGTTCAAATAAGACCTCGGATGGCATAGTTTAGCCGGGTGTAGCGTGGTGCTAAAAGGAGTTGTAGGTCAGGGATCAGTATCGGCACTAGAGGGCAGCAGTCTGTTCATTTTCCCAGCTAAGGAGGAGTGGTTTTCCAAGGAATTTGCCTTCTGACTTGAGCCTTAAACGGTGAACTGAAATTCAACAGGAAGGTAGACATACATGAGTTTTCTAGGCAAGGGGAGTAGCCAGTTCAGAGACAGAGTCACAAAGTCACACAGCTGCGAGGGAACAGCAAGCATCGGGGTGGAGACTGGAGAGGTAGGCCAGGCCCAGATCACAGAGGGGCTTTGTTAATTTCCCCAGTCCCCAGGTTGCTGTAACAAACTTCTGCAAATTGGAAGCTTAACACCCCAAAAAGCAGCCTTCTTCTCTCTGTGTGTCTTTGTCGTCTCCTTTTCTGTCTCCTATGAGGACAGCCCATCATCATATTTAAGAGGCCCACCCTATCGAGGATAATCTCATCTCAGACGTGCATGCGTGCTCAGTCCCTCAGTCATGTCTAGTCTTTTGTGACCGCATGTAGCTCCAGGCTCCTCTGTCCATGGCATTTTCCTGACAAGAAAACTGGAGTGGGTTGCCATTTCTCCTCCAGGGGACCTTCCCAAACCCAGGGATGGAAACCACATCTCCTGCATAGGCAGGCGGGTTCTTTACTGCTGAGCCACCTGGGAAGCCCCAATCTCATCTCAGATTCTTCTCTTTGTTATACCTGCAGAGACCCTTATTCCAAATGAAGTCACATTCTGACATTCCAGGGGAACCTTTGGGGAGACACAATGTAATCCACTACAGCCTTAGGGGAAGAACGACAGATCTGGATCTGAGCCTGCATTCAGCGGCCACAGATTCAGATTCTAGGTGGTTGATGTCAGTGAGCTGGGGCCTGTGGGCCTGCTAGGACCAGTCTCATCTGAGAGGAGCTGCTGCTGCTAAGGTCCTGAAGGAACGTGGGCCAACATTGTCATATCGCTTCAAGTTTTGAAGAAAAGTCAGATTTCTAGAATTTTACCTAAAATCTCCTCATTTTAAAATTTGGAAACAAATCGAAGTGAAAACAAAACCAAGTCTGACATCACAGTATGAGCCCAAGAAATGAGTCTGTTACCTGAGGATGATGGCTTGTGGACGCTTGGTTTGGAAGAGTCACTGTAATAGATGATTAGCCCCATAAAAGTGTGAAACACAGGATGCCGGGTACAAGCCCAGGTTGCTTCACGAGAAGACGATCTTGGTGTCAGAGTGGAGGAGGGATCAGAGGGACTGAGCCTCAAAGCCAGAAGGCAAAGTAGGAGGTCTTTGCGGTAGGCCAGGAAAGGCTACGTTCAGTTAACTCGAGGATTGGCAGTCTAAATGCACCACTGAGGCCCTGTGAATGCTTACTGAATGATCCAGGAATTAGCGGGCGCTTAAAATAACTAGGATGTATGAAATAATAAAACCCAAGGAGACAAAAATGTTTTTCTATAGAGCTAAAATATCAAAGAACTCTTTTTTCTCTTTTTAAAGAACTAGATCGATCGACAACCATTCTGCTTTCATTTTCAAATGAAAAATATAACCACATACACAACTAATTAAATTAATATAGCTTATTATGACAAAAATAATTTTCTTTTAACTTTGTGGACAGCACCACATTTTATATTAAGCTGCTAATACTCATAACCATATGATTTCAAAATCAGCCAAGCTTGAAAAATTATTGTCTCTGACATTTCCCATGATCAAAGCAACCCCAATTATAATATTATATTAACCAAGCTAAAAAATAGTATTACAATTTCTAACCTTTCTGAATGGTAATTAGTCATCTAACTATGTATCCACATTTATTTGATATATTTGCATAGTTAATTAATTATGATTTATTTAAAAGTATTCCATTTGTAAAACTTTGCTCTCCTTAGCCTACAAATCAAATTGCCAAGGGATAAATTTAATTTTAAAATATCTTTTAAAAATCTTGTTAAGATATGTTTAAGTCATAGGAAAAGAAAGTGCTAAAAATATGTGATTCTTTTTCTTTTGAAAAATTAAACTTAAGAAGATATGGGGGCTGAGTTTGAGGAAGCTAATAACTCAAATGCAAATGAAATCTCCTTCAGAACAATTGAGTAAATGATGAACTAGGAAATATAGTGTCCCTAAACAGCTCTGGGTGTACACCCAAAGACAAAGCTTTCAGATCGACAGGATCTATTAGGCTGTAGTATATCAGTGCATGAGTTAAATTACATGACCTCGAAGGCACAGACAGAAGCATCCCCACTGAGTCACCCAAGGTGAATCAAGGTCAAACTATTGCCGGGCATAGAGTAAAAGGTTAAAAACCATTTAAAATGAGTGCCACAAATTAAGATGAATGTGTACCGACATGAACTTAACCGATTAGGTGAAAAATTCAATTATTCAGATGTTTATAAATATCAAAATATCTGGATGAAGAAAGCTTCCAGATTTCACCTGGGTTTTCTGGACTGTGTGAATGTATCTGTACAAGTTTAATTTCTGAGACCTCTGATCAACGCTGCGGCATCCACAGATGCAGAGAACTCCACTGCTACTTAAAATGGACAGAAATTGTCACCAAAACTATTAATAAATATTAAGAAAGAAATTTACTATAAAAATAGAAAACTTCAGGTAGCAAAATGAAGTGGCACAGTAAGCAAAGAAGTAATGGTGGGATGCAGGTACCAATGTGGAAACTTACCTCAGGACCTATAGGTCAGGAAAGATGCCCCACACATCCCCAAAGAGATGATCCAGGCTCCCTTCCCAAAGGAAGAAGCTGTGACATCACTAGTCTATCAATAAGAACTGAAAGATCTTTGCTTGTAATCCCAGAAGACCAGTTCATACCTTACGGTGGGAGGAAACAATTGCCTTGAAAGTGGAACCCTGAATTTGTGCTGAAAGGCAGTAAAACATGGAGCCACAAATTAATGTAAAAACGGTTCATTAACAGTGAAACTTTTAGGGTCTTGGCAGAGACACTGAAAAATGTTCCATGGAAAGTAGAACTCAATTTTTGGGTTTCCCTTAAGACTGAGAGATAGGCTTTCACAGGGAAATTTCTAATACAGTCAAGGTTTTGTACAAAGCAAGACAATCCATAGACATTAAATTAGATAGCTACCATTTCAGTTGTTAGGAATAAAGGAGCAACAGCTACATAAAGAGAAATTATTCTACCTTATTTTTATTTATTTGTTTTTTTATTAGTTTTGCCATACAATGACATGATATCACCATGGGTTTACATATGCTCTCCCTCCAGAACCCCCCTCCCTCCTCCTTCCCTCCTCCCTCTCTCCTCCCTCCCCCCGGGAAATCTCGATGCACCAGCCCCAAGCATCAATTCTGGGCTGGTGATTGATTAGACATATGAAAATTAACATGTTTCAATGCCATTCTCCCTTATCATCCCACCCTTTCCCTCATCCACAGAGTCCACGAGTCTATTCTATACATCTGCGTTCCTTTTGCTGTCTCGCATGCTGGGTTCTTGTTACTGTCTTTCTAAATTCCATATATATGCATTAATATACTGTATTGTTGTTTTTTCTTCTGGCTTACTTCACTCTGGATAATGGGCTCCAGTTCCGTCCACCTGAGTAGAACTGATTCAAATGAATTTTTTTTTTAATGCTGAGTAATATTCCATTGTGTATATGTACCACAGCTTTCTTATCCATTCGTCAGTTGATGGGCATCTAGGTTGCTTCCATGTCCTGGCTATTGTCAACAATGCAGCAATGAACATTGGAGTACACGTGGCTCTTTCCATTCTGGTTTCCTCGGTGTATATGCCCAGCAGTGGGATTGCTGGGTCATATGGCAGGTCTATTTGCAGTTTTTTAAGGAACCTCCACACTGTTTTCCATAGTGGCTGTACTAGCTTGCATTCCCATCGACAGTGTAAGAGAGTTCCCTTTTCTCCACATCCTCTCCAGCATTTATTGCTTGTAGATTTTTGGATTGCAGCCATTCTGACTGGTGCAAAGTGGTACCTCATTGTGGTTTTGATTTGCATTTCTCTGATAATGAGTGATGTTGAGCATCTTCTCATGTGTTTGTTAGCCATTTTTATGTCTTCTTTGGAGAAGTGTCTGTTAAGTTCTTTGGCCCCCTTTTTGATTGGGTCGTTTATTTTTCTAGAATGGAGCTGCAGGAGTTGCTTGTATATTTTTGAGATTAATTGTTTGTCTGTTGCTTCATTGGCTATTATTTTCTCCCATTCTGAAGGCTGTCTTTTCACCTTGCTTATAGTTTCCTTTGTTGTGCAGAAGCTTTTGATTTTAATTAGGTCCCATTTGTTTGTTCATGCTTTTATTTCTGATATTCTGGGAGGTGGGTCATAGAGGATCCTGCTTTGGTTTATGTTGGAGAGTGTTTTGCCTATGTTATCCTTTAGGAGTTTTATAGTAATTGAACTACATCTGAGGTATTATCTGTAAAGACTAAAAGAACTAAAATATACTTTTATCGGTAATATTACTGTAAGACTGTTGTGTCCATTGAAGGATAAAGAAAATGAATATTTATATTTGAGTCATTGAGAACTAAGGAGTTCAATGTGGGAAAAAATGATACAGATATGAGCTCAATGAGGCTAAGTAGAAACTCTATAATTATGGATTTGAACTAGAAATAGTTCAAATATAAAGTTCAGTATAAAGTCTTGATAGATTTATTTACTTGTTGTCCAGTCGCTAAGTTACATCCAACTCTTTGGGACCTCATGAGCTGCAGCGTGCCAGGCTTTCCTGTCCTTCACTGTCTCCCAGAGTTTGCTCAAACTCATGTCCATTGAATCAGTGATGCCACCCAACCATCTCATCCTCTGCTTCCTCCTTCTTTTCTTGTCCTCAATCTTTCCTAGCATCAGGATCTTTTCCAATGAGTCAGCTCTTCACTAAGTGGGTACAAAAAAAAACAAAAACAAAAACAAAAACAGTCGTGAGGGTGGGAAGGGTCCAAACAGCAGTGGGCAATAAACATCTCTTGGTTCAGGCTGTGGTTTCTAAATACCATTCACTAAAAAAAGAAACCACAAACCCATGGTTAAGTGGCTAAGTTCTGGAGCAGGAAGTTTATAAGAGCCTGGGCTACCTTGTCATACCCAAAATCTAGGGAATTACCAAAGACTCTAAGTTATATTTCAAAGAGACTTAAAAGCTGAGTTGAGAGAGTTCCCAAAGGTCAGAAATGGGACACTTTGAAGATCAAGAAAGAGAGCAGCATATCAAGTATATCTAAATGCATGAGTTCACGAAGGTATTAAAAAGAAGCACTTCCTTTGTCATCTTTTGAAGCAGTTGGGGCACCAACGCATTTGAAAACTCTTAAATAAAAGAAAAAAGTCAAATATTTTTACATTCTTATCCTTTCTGTTTGAACTGTACCTGGGGTAACCAAATAATTGATGAAGAAAATTTTTCTCACTAGAAGGATTGGTTTCAAGCTCATGAATACAAAAGGAATGATAATATTAAAACAGTCATTTGGAAATTCAGCTTGAGTGAATTTAGACGATTTTAGGACTTCCCAGGTGGCGCTAGTGGTAAAGACCTGCCTGCAAATGAAGGAGGCATAAGAGACACAGGTTTGGGAAGTTCCCCTGGAGAACGGTATGGCAACCCACTCCAGCATTCCTGTCTGGAGAATTTCATGGGCAGAGGAGCCTACTGGGCTAAGTGTCACCAAGAGTTGTGCAAAACTGAAACGACTTAGCACTCAGCACAGGCAATTTTTATCACTAGCTGGTAACATCAAAAAAAGAAATTCAACCAGGCATTATGAATCTCTTCAAGATACATAACATTGTAAAGTATTTTTGCCAAACAAAATAATAAATATGATGAGATTTCTAGGTATAACTACTAATTTTTAAGAAATAGTGGGTATATAGGAGAGTATTTAAAATAATAAATAATTGCATGAATTAATGAAAGATAAGTAAAACAACATAATAAAGATAAAACTGAAGCAATGAACCCAACAACAGATTTTTTAAAAAAAACATCAGGGAGTAGTATGAGTAAAATTTAAAGTATCAGAGAATAGTATGAATAACTAAAATAGATAAAACATATGACTTTCAAGAAAAATATACATTGGTGCAATGTACTCAAGGAGAAACAGAAGATCTGAGTAGAAAAGTAATTATTAAAGAAATGGAATAAAAGTCAAAATCCTACCCTGTCCTTTCACAGGGTAGTGATAAGACAAAGGCTTGAAAAGTTTTAGAAGAAAGTTTTATGGAAACTTTACAAGTGCTCTCTCTTTTATAAAAGCAATTTTATGCTAGTATAATCTTGATAATCAAACAATAAAATAAAGGAAATTATAGACATATCTTGCTTTCAAACTTGATGTAAAAATCCTAAGAAAAATATTAGAAAATTGACTATATGGGTTATAGAAAAAATTGTTAGGACCAACTATGGTTTATTTAAGGAATTCAAGAAATTTTTAAAAAAGATTAGACATCTCTAAGTATTTTTCACTGTATTAATAAATTCAGATTAAAGCCAATATAACTGTTTCAATGATTAGAGAAAAATTATTCTATAAAAGTCAATATTCCTTTATAATGAAAGCTCTTATTAAACTACAAATACGAAATAGAGTTCTTAAGCTAAAGGAGGGCATCTAAGAAAAAGTTATAATGATCTTCACACTTACATAACTTAAAAGAATTTCCATTAATGTGCTTTATAAAGCAAAGATAGCCATTATAGTCACCCAACCTTGTTCTCATGGAACTAACCAACAAGATAATAAAAGAAATAGTGAAAACCAAAAATTTGAAACTATAGAAGAAAATACAGGTGGTAGTTTTATCAACTGAGAATAAACAAAAAGGTGTCTTAACTAAGGAGATTTATACATTTGACTACATCACAATTAAAGTTATAATTGATACAATAATAAACACAAACCTGTAGTTAAAGGCATGTGAAAACTGAAAAAAATTCAACATATATTGATGATATGTAATATATATCATTTATTATTTCATTATTTATATTTATCATTTATTATACACCATATATTAATGATATATAATATATATATCATATATAATAGTGGCTTCCCTGGTGGCTCAGATAGTAAAGCATCTGCCTGCAATGCGGGAGACCCGGGTTCAATTCCTGGGTTGGGAAGATCCCCTGGAGAAGGAACTGGCAACCCACTCCAGTACTCTTGCCAGGAAAATCCCATGGACAGAGGAACCTGGTAGGTTACAGTCCATGGGGTTGCAAAGAATTGGATATGACTGAGTCACTTCATTTTCTTTCCTTCTTTAATGATATATAATTAATATCTTTATTATAAGGAGGATAGGAGGAAATTCTAGAAATCCATAAGAAAGAGACAGAAAACTCTCTAGGAAACCAAACATGTGAAATTGGACAGCTATGAGATGAGGATATCAAATTGGTTAAAACAGCTATAAAAGGAAATTTAACTTTATTAATAACTGGAGAAATACAAACCGAAGAAACAAAGTACCTTTTTTGACTCATTTGATTGGCAAAAATTAAAATGCCAGAGTCTATTGAGTTGGCATTAAGGAAAAGGAACTCCTTCAACCTGATAATTGTTAAAACCAACTTGGAAAGCCATTGAGTAGTACATAGTCATCTGGAATAATTTTACACTATACCTAGCAACTCTACTCAGTTCAGTTCAGTAGTTCAGTTGTGTCCGACTCTTTGCAACCCCATGAACCACAGCACGCCAGGCCTCCCTGTCCATCACCTATTCCTGGAGTTTACCCAAACCCATGTCCATTGAGTTGGTGATGCCATCCATTCATTTCATCCTCTGTCATCTCCTTCTCCTCAAACATCAGGGTCTTTTAAAATGAGTCAGCTCTTCACATCAGGTGGCCAAAGTGTTGGAGTTTCAGCCTCAACATCAGTCCTTCCAATGAACACCCAGACTGATCTCTTTTAGGATGGACTTGTTGGATCTCCTTGCAGTCCAAGGGACTCTCAAGAGTCTTCTCCAACATCACAGTTCAAACGCATCAATTCTTCAGCACTCAGCTTTCTTCACTGTCGAACTCTCACATCTTTACATGACTACTGGAAAAACCATAGCTTTGGCTAGATGGACCTTTGTTGGAAAAGAAATGTCTTTGATTTTTAATATGCTGTCTAGGTTGGTCATAACTTTCCTTTCAAAGAGCAAGCATCTTTTAATTTCATGGCTGCAGTCATCATCTGCAGTGATTTTGGAGTCCAAAAAAATAAAGTCTGACACTGTTTCCACTATTTTCCCATCTACTTGCCATGAAGTGATGGGGCTGGAGGTTATGATCTTAGTTTTCTTAATGTTGAGCTTTAAGCCAACTTTTTCATTCTCCTTGTTCACTTTCATCAAGAGACTCTTTAGTTCTTCTTCATTTTCTGCCATAAGGGTGCTATCATCTGCATATCTGAGGTTATTGATATTTCTCCTGGCAATCTTGATTCCAGCTTGTGTTTCATCCAACCCAGCATTTGTCATGATGTATTCTGCATATCACCACACTCATAAGGTGATTCCAAGGATACATTAAGATGATATACATCAATTCCTGAACACGGTGCAGTGTAAATGCATAAATAAGCAGGGTTACAATATACAGCCTTGACGTACTCCTTTTCCGATTTGGAACCAGTCTGTTGTTCCATGTCGAGTTCTAACTGTTGCTTCCTGACCTGCATACAGATTTCTCAAGAGGCAGGTCAGGTGGTCTGGTATTCCCATCTCTTTCAGAATGGTACCTGCCTTAAAGAAACTCTCAGATATATATTCAAGAAGATATGTAGAAGAAGTTGGTCTCAGCTTTTTTTATAAAGTAATAAAATGTAAACTTTCTCATGTCTACAACTAGGAGAACATATAAAGGCATTTAATTCTGAACTATGTTTGCTATTATAATTCTGGGTATTACCTTTATGATTCTTAATCAAATTCATCTTTTCCCCTGTGTTTTGTCATTGATTTGGGGTACAAAATTTTGTGACCTCCCCATCCTCAGTGATTTTCTGTGATTGCATTTCTATATGTTTTTATGGATTCCTGACTAGGAAATAAAATGAACCATATATTTTAAATAACAAAGCTTGGTTTTGGAGGATGGCCCTCAATAACAAATGAAGACTCAGGAAAAAGAAGAAATGTATGAGGCGAATGGAAGAGGATGTGACTGAAGAAGCCTTTGGGATGGTGAATGACTGGGAGTTCATGGGAGCTGACGAATAGGAAGGGGGCTGTGAACCAATTTGAAATCCAGAGGCCATATCCTTCCATACTACGTTCTAGGTCAAATTTTCTGGCTGAAATTAAAAAAAACTCAATGAGCAAATATTTTATTAAAAAACATTATCTTCATTAAAAATATTTTTATAAGCATATACAGCCTTTTAAATACAGTCGTGTTGTTGACTTTGGGGCATGGATGCTATGAGACTATCTTCTTCTTTTATGATTATATGTTAATTACATATTCTGATTACATTACACAGTGATTACATATTCCCTTGCTTCAGCCTTTCTAACGGCCGTGTTTTAGATGATCTTGAAGTAGTCTTTCATAAATTATCACTTAATAAAAGAAAAGAAGCGTAGCCAATTATAATTAAGTGTTCAAGAGCTAACATTTTTTTTTTCTTTGTGAAAATAAGTTCTGGGAAATTTGTGCAGCCTTGTGTTCTGAGAGACTGAAAAACCCGATAGCAACTGAAAAACGACATTGTTAAATAAATGAGGTGCAAAATTTGATTTACCTAATATTGTTACAGTCTGGTGGGGAAAATCCACAATATTTTTCATCCTGTCACTTACAAATTAAAAAAGTATCCGTTGTTTACTTAGTCCCTAAAATGCTGTGGCTGGTAGCACAATTGTAGATGCTGGGGTTGACCCAAGCGGTTCCATGTTGGGGAACACGTGAGTACTGCACAAATGAACACACATGCTAACATATTTATATCTACTTCTTGAGGACAGGTGTGATTTGTGTGTGTGTGCCATGACATGAATATTAGTTACAATTACAGTGAGTTACAGTTTAAGGTGGCTGGTGATACTCTTTTGCTCACTCTCTTGAATAATTTACAAACTTTCACTTATGTGCAAATTTAGGACTCTCTATCATGCAGATCATTTAGGAGAAAATTTTAAACTTTTGGTAATTGCTCTACTAAATCATTATTTAGGTTTATGTCATTGCATCCATTCAGTTTTGGGTCACTTAGGAAGGTAGAATAGAAGTGCCATTCAGGTTCAGGTTTAGTTTAAGCAAAATTAATTATCTGTCTAGTGGTCTATCTGGATTGTGTTGGACCTGTTAATTAAATTTCAGCAGTATAGGGTTAGCCAAGTAAATGATGGAGGGATAATTTTGGAAAGTGACAATATGGTACTCCTGAATAATTCTAGTAGAATCCTCAGTAGAGTGAGTTTGTGTTGTTAGTTTTAAGTTTCCACCTCTAGTTTTTAGCTTTTGTCTGTATAGTCACAGAAATGAATTATCTGGTTATTCTGTGATGCCAACCACAGTGCTTTTGTGGTGGGATTGAGCAGGTTAGGCATACAGGGAACTGGATTCAACAGACTGAGTTCCTGTGAATCCTGGCTCTGTTCTTACCAGCTGGCTACATTGGCTAAAATTCCAACCTTCCTGAGCCTCAGTTTCCATAGCCACACAATGGAGATGATCACCACACTCATAAGGTGATTCCAAGGATACATTAAGATAATATACATCAATTCCTGAACACGGTGCAGTGTAAATGCATAAAACATAGTAGTTAGTATTACTCAAAGTTCCTACCATGTAACAGGATTTTCTACCCACGTCTTTCATGAGATAGCCAGGAGGCTTGTAATTGGTTTCTTGCTTGTTGCCCACTTAAACCTGGCTGCAAATTCGAATCACTTTTGAAGCTTTAAAACAATATCAGTGTCATATCTATTTCAAAATCATTTGGATAAGAATTTTGGCACTTGGCCTGGGTGACATTTTTTTCTTAAATTCTCTAGAAGTGATTCTAAATTGGAGCCACGATTGAAAGCCACTGACCAATGCAGTCTTTCTGAAAAGAAAATTCAACTTCTGGCTGAGTGAAGATGCAGGAGTGGGAATAGAGGGATTTATCACTTTCGTTTTACCAAGAAGCACCTAGAAATAGAGCCCATAACCCTGCTTCCATTTTCTCACTTGCCATTTTCTTTTGTAGCTCTTGTGGTTAGATTTCTACCCTCACCAGGGCACACGTTACTGATGCCTTTCTCTTTGCACGGTCTGCTTACTTATGTGGTTGGCCACTTCTTCCTTCCTTGCGTCCTCCTCCTTGTCTTTAAGAACAGTCTTGTCTGTTCCCATTCAGTTTCACCTGACTGATCCTTCTAATTTCCTTCATGGACTCTTCTTCCTTTGTCTATCGCTATCAATACCAGGTACTGATAATTCCAAAGGTTTTATTCTTGACCCTTTTCCCTCCTCCAGCTTCATGTTCGCCATCAGCAATCTCAACCAGGCCCATGGTTTCACCCTAATGGTGATGAACTCCAAACCATTTCTTATCCAGAACTTTGTCCTGAGCTCTAGACATTGAATTACCAACTCTGTTGTTTTAGTTACATATGTAGAATAGTTCCTAGTACATAAGATGGACTTACTTATTTTTAAAATTAAATTAATCTACCAATGAATGAATGGTCTATAAGGTTAGGACCAGACTAAGTGATTTGGGTTTCATCCAGGATGCAATGAGAAATCACTGGAAAATTTTAAAGCAGCAAACTGAAATGATGATGACATACTTTTTTTTGGAAAGATTCACTCTAGCCATATTTCAAGAGATGGACAGCAGAGGAGACAGATCATAAAAAAGATGAGCTAAGAAGATGGCAAAACTGATATTCATTGAGTTGATACAATATGCCAGGTAAACAGTACTGAGCTATATATTTGATATGTATTATCTTATTCAATGCATATACTAGCCTTGAAACAGGTTTTATTGTCCTTTTCACTTCTCTAATAGGAAAACTTGGGATTAGAGAGGGATTTAATATTTTGCATGGCGGCATTAAGTTATGTTAGAGCATGAATCCAAGAAAAATATTGCATAGCTGGGAACTAAGGTTTTGGAGATGGAGGTGGAAGGGAGAACACATATTCAAACGGGAACAGAATTTGGTGCCGTTAACTAAGGGCTGACATGGTAGGGGAGGATGGTGGTTCATCTCTATGTCGCCATCTTGAGCACATCCATTGGTCTCAGTAGACTTACAGACCAAAAGCTTCCATCTCATTAAATTATCTGCTCCTAGACAGATCTCGTCATTTTATATAAATTTGCATTTGACATTTTTGGATTTACTATCCCCTGCTTTCACTTTGATGTGATCAATTCTTTCCTCTATTTATTCAAGTAATACATATCATGCCCACACTTCAAAATTGGTATCTCAAGTTTTGTCTCTTCCGTGTCACTTAAAAATTAATTTTAGCCCAAACAGAATCTCTATTCCTTAGAGTATATTACCTGCATCTAAAAATTTAGGCAGGTAAATTTTTAGATCAGGCATGGTAGAAGCAAATGTTTAAGTGTATAAATTTAGGAGTGAGAAAGATCATTGATTCAAATTAATTGCTGATGACTTTTGCAAATTATTTAACTGTTTTGGGCCGAGGCTTCTTAGCTATAAAATGAGTATTTCAAAGGCATGAATATAAAGTACTGTGTGTGTATAAATTACAGTGAACATTAAATAAGGTAATGCATGTATAATGCTTGGCCCCTTGACTGACACATAGAAAGCGCTTACTAAATGCTGGCTAATATTACCTTTATCATGAAATGCTTATCTTTATCTCCGTGTTATCCCAGTGTTCTGTTTTACACTTGCATGTTCTGGCTTCCCAGGAACAATGTAATTATCTCAAGGGCAGGAAAGTGTTCAAAACATCTGGCAAATTACTAAATACTCAATAAATGCTGAATGAGTGTATGATTGCACAACTTCTTTTGCTTTCCTTTCAGTGTTTAGCATAATATCAGACCATACTAAATACTTAATAAACACTATTTGAGTATTTTAAAATTACTATTCAAAAACATTGAACAGTATGATCTTAATTAAACAGAAATCCAAGTACACTGTAACCAGAGGAATTTTCTCCAAGTTTCATAGCAGCAAAACATTGTGCTGATGTCTTTTCTTAGTATCAGTTGTATCTGTGTCAATTTCTTCATCGAGGACTCCACATTTTCTTCATGTATGTGTCATTGCTGGGACTACAAGGGTGGAGCCTGTTAGTTTATGAAGAGGATGCAGCAGAATTCTTTCCTGCCTCCTCTCTTCCTTCCTTGTTTCATCCTTCCCTCCTTCTCTTCCTCCCTCCCACCACGCTTCCTCTCTCCCTCTTTTCTTCCTTTCTTCATCCCTCAAACGGATATCACACGCCTACTGTTTTCAAGGCACGTGCCAGCAGTGAAAATCCAAAGAGGAATATGAAGAGTCAAAGAGGAAGAAGACTCAGTCATTATCTCAAGGAGCTTATAATTAGGTGGAGGGGGAGAGAGTCAGTAAATAGACAATACAGACCAATAAGATGGAAACAGGGTCATGGGGCAAACCTGCGGATCACAAACTTAAGGTTCATCACATCACTCTCTGTCATCTTAGACGTATCCAAGACACAATTGAGCATACTGAGTGGATGTGAAAACACATAATTGTGACCCTCAGTCTAGAAGATATCGTGCAAAATTAGGCTGGAACATCTCTGATACTATATATTTGATTTCACTGATACACAGAACACAATTACTTGAAACACATGTCCACAAAAGTCCATAAAACTGAGTGACCTTTCAATATATAACAAAGGTAAAAGGTTACTGTCATCCCTCTAAGAATCACCTCATTATCAATATTTTAGATTTTTGAAGTAAAATAATGCCATCAGGTAATTAAGCCATTCTTTGATTTTTTAATACCAATGTTTCATAGGGAGGACTCCAAAGTATTTCCAGGTATCATTCTTCACTTCATAACTACATTGATATAAATAGTTCTCTTCACAGGAGGGGTGACTGTGGGTGGTGACATTTGTCACTCTGACATTAACTTAAAACATAGCACGTGTGGATAAATATAGAGGTAGAAAGACAAAAATTACAAAACGTATAACAACATTTTATTTGTATGTTGCAGCTCATTGTCTACCATATTTAATTTGTATTTGGTGTTTTAATCTGTGACATTAAGCAAATGTCCCCATAAATTCATAAATATGCTTCATAATATTATTGTTAGGGAATACTCACAATGTATCTGACTTGTTACAAATGAGCAGCTACATATAAGCTTGGTATTCCTACAGTAGCCATTTATGGAAAATAGAATAATTATGCCTCTGCTGTAAATTACAAGAAGATTTCTCATTGGAACCAGAGGCTGTTAATAAGAGTTGCACTCATTACAGATTTATCAGGTTTGCACTTCTGCTGTAAGCTGGCATTTATATATTTGTAAATTCATTTGCATAACAAATTGAGAGCAATTGATGAGTCTAACGGAAGAAGAGCTTTCAAATCTTGTGAAGCTGTTTCTCTTGTGAAGATAGACTGGCCTTAAATCTTGCCGAAGTCAGGTTCTTAATGAGTTTCCTCTGGACTCCTTCTGTGCAAAGGCTCTGGTACAAGACTGCCAGGATCTGAACCTTGACCTATCTTTGGATGGCAATAAGATCTTTAAATATATATATATATATATATATATATATATATATTTTTATAAGCAAAGAAGTGTTTATTGCAGTGCCAAGCTGGGATAACAGGGGGGCTCTTGCTCAAACTCCTTGAATTCCCCAGCAATATGATTTTGATCAAGTTCTCTTTGACCTTCTCTTTCTTCAGCTGCATACTGGAATAATAAATGCTATCCACCTTGTAGTTTTGTGCTGAAAATTAAGTGGGAAAAAAGGAAAAATGGCCCTTTACAAGGGCCTGGCACACGATAGGTGTTCCATAAATTTTAACTATAGGCACACCATGGGTGCTCAATTAATTTTAAATACATATATATTTTAATTAAAAAATTGAGATATAATTGATATATAACATTAGATTAGCTTTAGGTATACGACCTAATGGTTTATTGTATGTATTTATTGTGGAATGCTTTCCATAATAATTTTAGTAAACATTCATCATCAGACAAGAGTTAGAATTGTTTTCTCATGATAAGAACTTTCTGAACTCACTCCCTTAGCAAGTTTCAAATATACAATGCAATTTTCTTAGCTATCATCACCCGTGCTATACCCAGCACCCTCAGGACATCATATAACTGGGAGTTTGTGCCTTTGACCACTTTCACCCATTTTGCCCAATCCTGACCCTTCCTCTGGCGATCACTAATCTATTCTTTGTGTCTAGGAATTCAATTTTTTTTTAAGGTTCCACATATAAGTGAGATTATACAAGGATTTGTATTTCTCTGCCTGACCTATTTCACATAGCATAATGTTTCAATTCCATTCCTCATGCTGTCACAAATGGCAGAATTTTCTTCTTTTTATGGCTGAATATATACGTATACATACTACGTTTTCTTTGTCCATTTATCTGTCAGTGGAAAGACAGATTGTTTGTGGACAGACAGGTTGTTTCCATGGCTTGGCTAGTATAAATTAGGTTGCAATTAACATGGAAGTACAGATACCTCCTTGAGACAACGATCTTTTTTCCTTTAGATAAATAACCAGAAGCTGAATTGTTGGACCACATGGTAGTTCTAGTTTCAGTTTTTGGAGGAATCTCCATACTATTTTTCATAGTGCTCCACCAATTTACATTTCCACTAACAGTGCAACATTATAATCTTTAACAGTGATATAAATACAATGATTAGACTTGACCTCTTGATGCTCATTCTGGTAGTTTTAATCACATCCTTAGGTTTAAAATGAAAATTTGTTTGTCTAATAGAGTAATTTGATGGTATAAATGTGAAAGCTCTGATTAGTTTTATAAAAATGTCTCAAAGGATGGCAAGTAATTTCATACACACACAACAGCTTTGATTTTCTGTGATTGTGTGGACATGAGATGGTCTGGTGGAAAGGATATTGTTGTAGAAGACAGTTCTGCATTTTTATGTAATCTCTTCCTTCAAACAGCTTTATGATAATCCACTTTCCCACTCAGATATGTCTAGTATAAAATAAGGGTGCTAGAATAGCTTATCTTTCAGGGTTCCTTTAGTCTCTGATGTCTTGTGAACTAAGAAATGTGTTAGAAAATCCAGGTAGATTTGCAGTTGTAGAAAGCCCATATTTGTGGAAGTTTTCTTTTCTATGGTGGTGTAATGGTATATTTGCGCTAACTGGTTTTTGTCCACACATTTGCAGCATTACTTATTTCACGGGAGTTAAGAAAATCCTTCATACCAGAAATAGTCAAAATTAGAGCCTACTTAAAACAATTAAATAACAGTTCTGTGTTTTGCCATTGTGTTTATATTTAGGATAAAATAGCTGGGAGTTTGTTTGAGATTATACATAATCTATATAACAATTTGAAACTAATGGTGGTTGAATCACCTAATACTCCTTGATATCAATGCAAATTAATTTGAGATTTAACTCCATTTGTTGGAGTCCTAGCATCTCCAGGCACTTGCATTAGATCTCCTCCAGGAAATAATTTAAAAACATTCTGACATCAAATCCTTCTTGACTTTGGGGACCACATCTCAAAGTACAAGAATTTTTATATTGGATCATAAATCTACTTCATAGGAATTTGATCTCCTTAGAGTCTAGCTTTTGCTGTATGCTTCTAAAAACAATTATACTAATAAAAAATGTCTAAGCAGGGGATGAACTGAAGTAGCAAGTACATTAGATGTCAAAACAGAATTTTTTTTCTTGTCGAAGAGGGAGACACCTCTCTGGCATTCACCATTATAAAACACAAGATTAATGCAGTTCTCAATAAGAAGGCTAAGTGCATAAACTGAAAGAGCACAGCCATTATCCATCTCAATGGATATGCCTCCCACTTATGAATCCCAAGAATGCATAAAAAATACATGATGTTATTAGGTGGTGGAAGCTGGCAATATATTGTCCATAACTTATTTATATAAGGCTGTCCTGAGCAGCAGTGTTTAACTCTGCTGGCTGGGCACACAGGAGTTGGGACTCGAGCCACTGTTTACCGAGAGTCAGAGGGGAGCTGACAAGCTCTCCTTGAAAACAGGAAACATGAGGCATCTCAACACTTCTGTTCTTATCTTCTGGACAAGTTCTCAGTTTTCTATTAAGCTTCTACTGATCTCACAAAACAAGAGTCCTCTTACTTTGTCTAAATGTTGCTCTCAGTTGCTTATCTCATTAGTGGATTTATTACACTAATAAATGTCACTGAAATTAGGCTGCAGCCAACCACGGAGTTATTTCAAGGGAGGGCTACCATCCCTGCTAATGTGGTTTGTGGCCTGGTTTGTGTTTCCATGGGACTAGGATGGCTTGGATCTCTCCAGTCAGGGGTCTCTAGAGAGGGAACCTTAGCAATGGGTTGTACGGTCATGTAGGGAGGTCCACTGGCCTCAATATGAAATCTAATAGAAACAAATTTCAGCCACAGGAAGGGAACTCTTGAATCTGGATGTTCAGAGATCCTGGGCCCCTGATAGACAGAAAGCCATGGCCACTTGTGGGAGGTGAATTCATTTGATCGCTGTGGCAATTCATGGGGACAGCCACCACTGTCCGTGTCCGCATTCTGAAGACTGTCTCCATGATGACCTCTCAAGTTTGTCTAGAGGAAACCACTTTCATCACTTTTTCCCTCTAAGAGAAAATTTATTCCTTTCAAAAAAGATTTTGATCAAATAATAAATTGAATTTTTATTTAAGTAATCAAAACAATGAGTGAGTGAGGCCAAAATCGTGTTTATAAAAATTGCTGTATTTTTTCTGGAGATCCAGACTCAGAGCTGACTCTCAGTGTTCATCTCTCTTTCGGTGGAGACTCAGAGTTCCCCATCAGGACTTAAGAGGCTGTCATTGAACTTGAACCAGGCAGAGGCTCTCCCAATATATTTGGTAGAGATGGCACATGTCATTTATTTATTTATTTTGAATTTTTCTCCTTTATTAGAGAAAAGGATAAAACTTAAATCATTTAAAACAACAGAGTCAGATTAGGGTGGTAGAAGGAAAAAATGATCTCATTATTAAAGAAAACTATATGCTTTGCCTAGGCACATGTCATTTAAGGTCATCAATTTATAGGGAAGTTAGATCATCTTTTTGCCTGGAATACTACACAATTGATTTCTCAAAGGTCACCAATGAACTCCTTCGAGTGAACTGAATTTAAAATTTAGTTTAACCTTAAAGCACATTGCAGTTCAATGGTCTAAATCAGAGATTGACAATTAAAATTCTGAACCCTGCTTTTTTGGTATATTGGTGACAGGAGTGACTTCATGGATGCCCAGTGTTATCAATGGGCTGAAAACTCTTGCTCCTGGTCATGTGTTCTTTCCTTGTACATGATGTAGGATATATTTATATACATGTAAATAAGTCTGGAGAATTTTAAGGTCAGTGGATTTCATAACTTAGTGTAACTTATTCTAATCAGCTAATTAGAATACGGGTTCCCTGCTGAGTTTGGCTGCATTAGAGTAGGCAATCCTAACCAAGAGTACCCAGATGAAGCATCTATTTATGAATCCATGGGTGCAGACCCCATCAGACAAATTCTAATTTAGAGTTAGGACACTGAAAAGTATCTATATATTTTATTTTTAATTTATTTCATTGAAGTATAGTTGAACTGCAATGTTGTATTAATTTTTGTTGTACAGCAAAGTAATTCAGCTATATTAATACATATATGTATATCTGCATTCTTTTTCATATTTTTTTTCTCTTCTGGTTTATCACAGGATATTGGATATAGTTCCCTGTGCTATACAGTAGGATCTTATTGTTTCTTCATCCTATATATAATAGTATCTGTGAATCCCAAACTCCCAAGTTATCTCCCTCTACCAAGCAACCACAAGTCTGTTCCCTGTGTCTGTGAGGCTCTTTCTGGTTAGTTCATTTGTGCTGTAATTTAGATTCCACATATAAGTGGTATTACATGGTATCTGTCTTTCTCTTTCTGATTTACTTCACTTAGTCTCATAATATCTAGGTTCATCCATGTTGCTGCCAATGGCATTATTTCATTCTTTTTTAATGGCTAAGTAGTATGGAAAGTATATTTTTGAGAAAATTCCCTGCTGATTAAAAAAACAAACAATAGCACCACATACCCATACAGGTACATATGTGTATAACAGGAGAACTGGATTCTCATTTCAGTCTGCTGCTGGAAGTGTGCGACTCTGGACAAGTCAAGAGAAATCCTGGGACAAAAGTTCTTCACGGAGAAAATGAAGGTGTTGGAAGAAGTGATCTCCTAAGGTTTCAACAGCTTTACCTGTGACTTGGTGTTGTGGAAATGAAGAGAGGGTGGGTATATGCAATGTAAACTTTTTTCCAGACCGTAAACTCTATGAAGGAAGGTACCTCAATGCCTTATCCAGAGTGAAAGTCACAATGCCTATAGTGCGAAACTTTGCTCACAGTAGATGTTCAAAAAATTCTGTTGAAAAAACTGTTAAAGGATAATCAAAATGTAAAATGAATATCAGATACAAAATGAGTCTTCATATCCATTTCTTCTTTCTTAAAGAAGTTTTTTTGGAACTTCTCAGGTGGCGCTAGTGGTAAAGAATCTGCCTGCCAATGCAGGAGACATAAGAGATGAGGGTTTGATCCCTGGGTTGGGATGATGCTCCTGCAGGCAGGCATGGCAACCCACTCAAGTATTCTTGCTTGGAGAATAGTAAGGACAGAGGTGCCTGGTGGACTACAGTCCACAGGTCTCAAAGAGTCGGACATGACTGAAGAGACTCAGCATCCACTGCACACGTGTATGTGAAAACTGAATCACTTTGCTGTACACCTGAAACATTATAAATCAACTAAACTTCAATTTGAAAAAAGAATTCATGCTTACTTATTTTTTTTTTACCTGATTATCTGAGTTCCTCTGTAGGAGTCTTTCTAGAAGTTTGAAATGCCTATCTTATTTTTCAACATCAGAAAAAAAAATTTAAATCGATTTCATTGTATTCATTGCACATCAATGCATATCTATTTCTATTACCACATTAAAATAGTCTAAGTGAACCAGCGACAGGTGTAAAATGCTCTGTCTAGAATACTTGGTTAAACTAAAGGATGGAAGATGGCATGGAAAAAAATTCCATGTGTACTTAGTGTGTGCAAAGAGAGCACATCTGAAAAGCTGAACTCCTCTTAGGAAAGGGATTTAAATGTAATAACAAAGGACCTAAGGACTATTAATTAGAGTGATTCTTTTCACGTGATGAATGAGGATGAATTTTTACAAAGCAGCACAATTAGATGCAGTTGCATTATACTTTCATAACATTAGGATTTGTCATTGATTGGAGAAGAGCCCAAAGATGTTGGAGGGTAAGAAATGGGCCCCTTGAATCCATTAGCCTTACTTTCTTTGATGATTTGCAGTCACTGCTTCCAAAGATTCTGAGGCACGTGTGTTTCTTTGTACTTAGAAGTCTCTGAAATAGAATTAATTTTTTCATACTGTAGTATGGATTTTTAAAATGCCAAGTTTCATTTAATTAAACAATGGAACCAAACCACACTTCTTAATCAGAAATATTGTGGGGGAAAATGTTTGGAAAGCCAATAAATTATAATAAATAATGGTGAGTTTTAATATAAAACACTGAAAGATGCAACAGGTCAACCAATCTATGAACCTCTGGAGGGTAACAAGACAGTAAACTTGACATCTCACGGTATTTGACATACTGTGGTATTTGACATACGGTGAATCATTATTTACATTTTATCCAAAAACATTTACCTGAGAAAAGGTCATGACGTTAAATTTGGAGACATTTACAGCAATTGCCAAATGTTTACTATCTACATGAATGTCATGCTTCTCAGTCAAAAGCAGGCTGATGTGCTAAATGTCAATTATTTCAACTTGTTTGATGGTAGCACAGATTGCCAAGCAACATAAAAGGGGATTTAATAAATATTATATACACTGCTAACCATTCATCTTGCCTAGCAGGGGCTGGCGTTTTACATATAGAGGATTTATGACCAGCAACAGCTCAGGACATTAAAACTCAATTATTGCAGCCCTGGATGGTGGCACTGTCATTAGCTTTTGGAAGCTGTACCTTGTCTCTTCTGTTTCTGCTGTCGCTTTTGAGAAGGGATCTGGGAGAATGGAATTATTTCAGGAAAGAGCTCTTTGATGTTTTCTTTGTGTTTTCCTGTCCTTTCCAGAATTAGCAGCAAAGGAAGATTACCTAGAGTTATGTTGGTGGGAAATCGAGCTATTCCATTTTCCTCAGTGATGACAAGAAACACTGGTATTCTGCAGAGACTCTAAGAACTTTAGGACAAGAGCATAGAAATGTTAACAGGATATGTTAACAGCATATGTATACCCATGGCAGATTCATGTCAATGTATGGCAAAACCAACACAATAAAGTAAAGAAAATTAGAAAAAAAAAGAAATGTTAACAGGGATGAAGGGCATCGGTGGGGTACAATATTGTGACAGAGCCCAGCAAAGAATGAAAGTTTACGGGGCGGCTTAACAGGACTAAAATGTAATGTGAGGAAGTGATGAGCTTGTTCATTTCCTTCTAGTAGTAAT
>ML663573.1:4384093-4443055 GCA_007570785.1 Antilocapra americana
TCTCACAGAGGATTTAGTGATTCAACCACAAAAATGCCTTGGATCTAGTGCCCGAGGTCAATATTCTAAAACACTGGTCTTGCGCCTAAAATGAACATGTGTATGTGCCATTTATATATCTGTTCTGTATTTCTTTTTCACTGGAATCTGAGTTTACAAATATGCTTGAGTTACTAGCTCAAGCTTGATGCCATTTGATAAGCACCAAATGCCACTGGACTCAAACACAGTACTAGGTGCTGGTGTAAGATATTATTACAGGCAGGTAGGAAGGTGATAAAATCATGCAAATTGGGTTGTATGTAAGTACCACAAAAAAGTAATAAAACCAATCCCCTGAGAGTTTAGAAGGAAGTGTTAGGAGCATTATAAAAGAACCCTTGATGGAAGTATTAGTGTTGGACTCTGAAGGGCAGGAGACCATATTCCTTTGAAAACAAGTAGCAAAGGGCATTTCAGGCAGAAAGGACATCAAGGGCTGGTGTGAAAGTGTCTGTGGATCTGAAAGTTAAAGTGTTAGTCACTCAGTCATGTCCAACTCTTTGTGATCCCATGGACTGTAGCCCATCAGGCTCCTCTGTCCATGGAATTCTCCAGGCAAGGATATTGGAGTGGGTTGCTGTTTCCTTTTCCAGGGCAATCTTCCCAAACCAGGGATTGAACCCAGGTCTCCTGCATTGTAGGCAGATTCTTTACCACCTGAGCCATCATGAAAGGTAGGTCCAGTGATGAGTTCTGCCTAAGCCAGAGGATTTGTGCAGGGCGTGTGGGAGATCAGCCCAGAAAAGCAGGGGCAGCCTGACTCATGAAGAGTCTATCAGGCCTGGTTAGAGCTTGACTTTTATTCTGGAAGCAAATGGAACCTCTGGATTTCTGTGAGGTGAGAGCTGACCTGGCAAAGATGAATATAAAAGGGTCAGGGAAATGCAAATGCCTTGATGGGAGGAACAAAAAAAAGTGAGGAGAAGGTTTTGAATAGGGAAAGACAGGGAGATACACTGGTGTATTTAAGTGCCATACTGGCAAGGGTGACCACAGAATGCTTCCTTCCTGGGAGACCTTTAACTTCTCATCAGTCAGAGTCCCACTGAACTAATGGGTATCTCGGTCCACAGAATGAAGGGATTTCTAGAAATGAGGGTAGAGATATAGTCAAGACTTTCTTCCCTTGAATATATGAGAAATCATGGGAGAATGCTTATGGTAAGCTTCTTACTTTCCAGATGTAACGCAATTCAGCTGAGCTGATTTATAGCTTATGCCAGAAATGTTGAGCATCTCCCAAAACAAATAGCATAATGCAATTCTTTCCAAGTTGAAATGGAGGTTTATTCCAGAATCTGAAGCACATTACTATTACTCTCCAGCACTGAGCCCTAGGCTAGACAAATGGTTTACATTTAAAAGGATCAAAATTCCTTCCCAAAGCTCAGGATCTCACTCCTTTCAAACTCCTGGGTCATCTGATATTTCCAACATCCTGTACTTATTTGTGATAAATATTGGTGGTCTCGGGCTTCCAGGTGGCTCAGTGGTGAAGAATCTGCCTGCCAATGCAAGAGACACAGGAGACCCGGGTTCAATCCCTGATTCGGGAAGATCCCCTGGAGAAGGAAGTGGCAACTCACTCCAGTATTCTTGCCTAGAAAGTCCTATGGACAGAGGAGCCTGGGTGGCTATAGTCCATGGGGTCTCAAAGAGTTGGACACTTCTGAACGACTGAGCATGCATGACTTGGTGGTCTCTTATAAAATGATGTTATCAGAAAAGGCTAAATCATTCTGTCATATTTACTTATTAGTTCATACTCCCATGTTAGATTTTTAACCATCACCTAGTAAGGACTTAAGGAGAATATAGGTAAATGATGGGAAAAATGTAAAGGAAGGGCTCTCCAGGGAGAACACACAGGACAACAGAACAAAACAAGGCACAGGGAAGATGGAAATTCAGGAAGAAGCACTTGGATGCTTTCTTTGTGTTTTTTCCTGTGATAAGGAAATAGGTCAACAAATTGCTTACTTCATGGTTAAATCTAATGTATGCCCTCTTACCTGACCTTAGCGAGAGTCTTGGAGATATTCCATGAGCTTGAAACTTGTTTTCAATACTTTAGTCTGCCTGTGTAAAGAGTAGATCTCTGTTTATTGCCAAGAGCATAGACAATAGTTGGAAGCTATAATTTTTTTTCTCCCCACCAGAACAACAACAACAAAAGGAAAAAAAAGTACATCTCCTCTGGGCAAAGAAAAAGTTCCTTCACCAGGTACTAAATTACATGAGGGCTCAGTAGCCATGGAGGGTATTCTTACTGGTCTTCTGAGTGAATGGGATTTAGGTATTAATTAGGTGGCCAGACTAAGGATGATCTTTAAAATTCCGCCCAACTTGGCTATCTTCTGCCAAAAAAGTGCTGGAGACGATAAAGAGATCATATTAAGGATTTAATCCTGAAAAAGGTGGCTAAAATAACTCACTATGCTTTATATGTCTTAGCTAAGTGATAAATTGGAGAGATGCAATAACTCTTGACTGCCATCTGAAGGGTAAGAAGAAGGTAGGATTATATATAGTGCCAAGAGGAAGCATAACGAGAAATAATACTATGAAATTTACTAAAGGAAACTGGAGGATCTGAATTAGAAACATTTTTTCAAATTAGAGCTTCAAAATCTAATGTGTTTTGGCACCATCTCCCAAGGGCAGCCACAGAAGCCCCTTTGAAGAGCTGTGCATAGCCTTGGTTGGAACGATTTAAGCATCATGCCCTTTAGAAAATAAAAAGCCTTTTCTGGAGGACAGGGAGGGGAAAGGATTGTACAATTTCTTTTCAACACAAAGTATTCTGCGATGTGATGATTTCTCCTTATGTTTATCCCCCATAGACCATTTTTTCTGTCAACAGGCTGCAGGCAGACCCAGGCTTCCTTGTGTCTGACATATGTGGGCTGCATATTAAGGGACAGTGGCAGGCAACACCTGAAACAGTCTGCAAACCTGCTTGCCTGCGGTCATGGGAGCAGCTACCTCTTGGGGTAGCTTTCTGCAATCCATCCTTTTGGAAAACGCTTTGGGGAAACCCAGGCAGCTCTGTCTAACAAGTCTCTCTCCTTTCTCCTGAGCTAGACATTCAGACATTTTGCCTGGGCACCATCAGCCTAGCAGAGGTGGGGGCAGGGAAAGCACACCGTTTCCCCTTCTGGTTGGGGTTTGTACTTCCTAAACCTTCCTGAATATTGTAGCCTGTTTACCTTACTGATTTTCTTCCCTCTCTCCTAGGATTGAATTTTCTCATAACTCCTTGGGAAAATCTACCCTCTATCCTTACCTTTTTTTTCTCATCCAGAAATGCCACACCTTCTTTTTCATTTAAAATAAGTCCCTTCAGTTCAGTTCAGTCGATCAGTCGTGTGCAACTCTTTGCAACCCCATAAACTGCAGCATGCCAGGCTTCCCTGTCCATTACCATCTCCCAGAGCTTGCTCAAACTCATGTCCATTGAGTCAGTGACACCAACTAACTGTCTTGTCCTCTGTTGTTCCCTTCTCCTCCCACCTTCAATCTTTCCCAGCATAAGGGTCTTTTCAAATAAGTCAGTTCTTCATATCTTCAGCTTCAGCAACAGTCCTTCCAATGAGTATTCAGGACTGATTTCCCTTAGGATGGACTGGTTGGATCTTCTTGCAGTCCAAAGGACTCTCAAGAGTCTTCTCCAACACCACAGTTCAAAAGCATCAATTCTTTGGCACTCAGATTTCTTTGTAATCCAACTCTCACATCCATACATGACTACTAGAAAAACCATAGCTTTGACTAGATGGACCTTTGTTGGAAAAGTAATGTCTCTGCTTTTTAATATGCTGTCTAGGTTGGTCATAACTTTTCTCCCAAGGAGCAAGCATCTTTTAGTTTCATGGCTGCAGTCACCATCTGCAGTGATTTTGGAACCCAAAAAAGTAAAATCTCTCACCGTTTCCACTGTTTCCCCATCTATTTGCCATGAAGTGATGGGACCAGATGCCATGATCTTCATTTTCTGAAAGTTGAGCTTTAAGCCAACTTTTTCACTCTCCTCTTTCACTTTCATCAAGAGGCTTTTTAGTTAGTTCCTCTTCACTTTCTGCCATAAGGGTGGTGTCATCTGCATATCTGAGGTTATTGATATTTCTGTCAGCAATCTTGATTCCAGCTTGTGCTTCTTCCATCCCAGCATTTCTCATGATGTACTCTGCATATTAAGTTAAATAAGCAGGGTGACAATATACAGCCTTGACGTACTCCTTTTCCTATTTGGAACCAGTCTGTTGTTCCATGTCCAGTTCTAACTGTTTCTTCTTGACCTGAATACAGATTTCTCAGGAGGCAGTCAGGTGGTCTGGTATTCCCATCTCTTGAAGAATTTTCCACAGTTTGTTGTGATCCACACAGTAAAAGGTTTTGGGATAGTCAATAAAGCAGAAGTAGATGTTTTTCTGGAACTCTCTTGCTTTTTCGATGATCCAACAGATGTTGAAAATTTGATCTCTGATTCCTCTGCCTTTTCTAAAACCAGCTTGAATGTCTGGAAGTTCACGGTTCATGTATTGTTGAAGCCTGGCTTAGAGAATTTTGAGCATCACTTTATTAGCATGTGAGATGAGTGCAATTGTGTGGTAGTTTGAACATTCTTTGGCATTGTCTTTCTTTGGGATTGGAATGAAAACTGGCCTTTCCAGTCCTGTGGCCTTCTGAGTTTCCCAAATTTGCTGGCATATAGAGCACAGCACTTTCACAGCATCATCTTTTAGGGTGTGAAATAGCTCAACTGGAATTCCATCACCTCCACTAGCTTTATTTGTAGTGATGCTCCCTAAGTCCCACTTGACTTTTCATTCCAAGATGTCTGTTTCTAGGTGAGTGATCACACCATTGTGATTATCTGGGTCATAAAGATCTTTTTTGTATAGTTCTTCTGTGTATTCTTGCCACCTCTTCTTAATATCTTCTGCTTCTCTTAGGTCCCTACCATTTCTATCCTTTATGTGCCTATCTTTGCATGAAATGTTCCCTTGGTATCTCTGATTTTCTTGAAGAGATCTCTAGCCTTTCCCATTCTATTGTTTTCCTCTGTTTCTTTGCATTGATCACTGAGGAAGGGTTTTTTTTTTTTAATCTCTGCTTGCTATTCTTTGGAACGCTGCATTCAAATGGATATATCTTTTCTTTTCTCCTTTGCCATTCATTTCTCTTCTTTTCTCAGGTATTTGTAAGGCTTCCTCAGGCAGCCATTTTGACTTTTTGCATTTCTTTTTCTTGGGGATAGTCTTGATCACTGCCTCCTGTACAATGTCCTGAACCTCCCTCTATAGCTCTTCAGGCACTCTGTCTATCAGATCTAATGCCTTGAATCTGTTGTCACTTCCACTGTATAATCGTAAGGGATTTGATTTAGGTCAAACCTGAATGGTCAGTGGTATGTGTAAAGCAGCTAGCTAGTGCGAACTGGATGTATAACACAGGGAGCTCGGCCTGGTGATCTGCGACAATCTAGAGTCTTGGAATGGGGTGTGGTGGTGGTGGCCGGGGTGGCTGGAAGGGAAGTTCAAGAGGGGATATTTATATATATGTATATATATATATACACACACACTTATGGTTGAAATTAATGTTACATAGCAGAAACCCACAGAATATTGTAAAGCAATTATCCTCCAATTAAAAATTAAAAAAAATAATAAGGATGAACTTCCATAAAATGTTTAAACAGTAGAGAAGAGTATTTTCACTTATGTCGAGGGTGGTGGGGAAATCTTAGGGCTTCCCTGATGCTTCAGTGGGAAAAAGAATCTGCCTGCAATGCAGGAGACACAGGAGATACAGGCTCAATCCCTAAGTCAGGACAATCCTTAGGAGAAGAAAATGGCAACCCACTCCAGTATTCTTGCCTGGAGAATCTCATGTACAGAGGAGCCTGGTGAGTTACAGTCCACAGGGTTGCAAAGAGTTGGGTCTGACAAGACTGAGCAACAGCGGCAGAGGAACGCATAACAAGTTACACGCTAATTACAAGTAATTCTTATGGATCTATTAAAATATTTTTGTTTCCTAAAAATAAATAAATAAAATAACTAAGTACTAGCTTGAAATATCTGAGTAACATCAGGAACAAATAACCCCAAGTCTTTGTTAGAGCTGTAGGATTTTTCTGGCTGTATAACCTAGTTGTGAAATCGTTGGCAATATCACTTCAACACTTTAAATCTCAGTTTCTTCATTTGCACACTGAGGATGATCTATTTTCCTCAGAGACTCTCATGAGGATCAAAAGGGATAATATATGTATATGTGCATCTTGGTGACAATGTTCTATGTTAATGTTCCTGTTAACTAACAGTAAAATGGGCTTCCCTAGTAACTCAAATGGTAAAGAATCTGCTTGCAGTGCAGGAGACCTGGGTTTGATCCCTGGGTCAGGAAGATCCCCTGGAGAAGGGAATGACAGCCCACTTAATTATTCTTGCCTGGAAAATTCCATGGACAGACCATGGGGTCACAAAGACACAACTGGGCAACTAAAAAAAAATACCAAAAACAAATCAGTAAAATAGACAAATCTTTCTTCCATCCAATGTATATACAAAGATCTCTTCTAGTATAACTATGTCTTCTAACAAGACTTAAGTCCTGAAAGAGGGAAAGAATATTGATTACACATGCTTTAAACCTATAAAAACCTTCAGATGGCTATGAGCATGCTTTATGGCTGGAGAAATAAGAAAGAAGCTGGGAGATTTCTTCTGTTCTTTGGTAGACTGGAATGAGAAGAAATCCAGATTCTACGCAGCTGGTGGTGGCCATGGAAATGGAAATGGACAGTACAGGTCCACAGGCAGGTGAACAAAAGGAAAAGGAAAAATATAGGGGGTAGTTTTACACTTAAGCGTCTCTCGGTTTTCTCTGAGAGAAGTTACTGTGGGTTAATTGTATTCAAATTCATATGCTGACACCTTAACCCCTAGTACCTCAGACTGTGACAGTTTGAAGACAGAGTCTTTAAATGTTTAAATTAAACTGAGGTCATTAATTTAATCTAGGTCATTAGGTTCTAATCTAATATGACTCAGTGGTAAAGAATCCATCTGCCAATGCAGAATAAATAGGAGACATGGGTTCCATCCCTGTGTCAGGAAGATCCCCAGGAGAAGGAAATGGCAACCCACTCTAGTATTCCTACCTGGAAAATGCCATGGACAGAGGAGCCTGGCAGGTTATAGTCCATGGGGTCACAGAGTCAGATGTGACTGAGGGACTGAGCACAGTCTAATATGACTGGTATTTTTATAAGAGGGAACTTGGACACAGACTCATAGAGAAAATCATGTAAAGACATGGGGAGAAGACAATTATCTACAAGTCAAGGAGAGAGGTCTTGGAAGAAATCAACTCTTGTTGATACCCTTGGTGTTGGACATTAATCTCCTGCACTGTGAGAAAATAAATTTTTATTGTTTAAGTCTCCCAGTCTGTGGCAACAGCCCTAGCAAAGTAATCCAGAAGTCTTGGGATGTTGTAGCTCCCCACTCCCTGGCTGCACAAACCCTGTTCCACTCTCAGGAGTCAGTCATCACCGAAGGTAGAGAATCAGCAGTCTGTCTTCTTCTTGGTCAGCTGAAAGCCGGATGGAAGTGTGCTTCATGTACTTTAGGTGCTAATAATGGAAAAGACTTCTCTTTGAACTAGCACCCTCTGCCCATGGTGTTTAGTCCCACAAGTCTGTAAGGACAGCACTGTGCTCTCGGTACACCGTGATAGACCAGGAGTTGACTACGTACAGCTTTCTGCTCCAGTCTAGTCTGCTGCCTGTTTATATAAACAAAGCTTTGTTGGAACAGAGGCACACTGATTTGTTTATGTATTGTCTGTGACTGCTTTTGTGCTACAGTGGTGGTACTGAGTAGTTGTATCAGAGGATAGATAGCCTGCAAAGTCTGACGTGTTTGATACTTGACCTTTTAGGAAAACATTGTTGACCACTGCTGTTGACTGAAGACGCTTCTTGTGCCTAAGTCCCTGGTCATTATGGATATATGGGTTCCTGGAGGTAGGAAAAAAGTGTAAAAGCCACAGAATTTGCTATACAGCCAAAGATCATTTGTAAGTCAGGGACTGCGTACTTTGCCTTCAGCAACCACTCCTTAGGTGACTTCCTCCAGTATCTTTTGGCATGTTGTCTTCATTTCCATGTTCATGATCATTTGATCATTCAGCTCAAACAATATGTAATAAATTAATTTTCAGTAAAAGTTATTTATTCAACACTTACAAATTAACTTCCTGTGGAGTTTCTTATACTTTAACCAGGTACTGTGGGAGATTCAGAATCAACAGAAAACAGAATTCACAGCTTTGAAGAATTTTTGTACATGATTCAAACTGCTTGGTCAGTAGGCATAGTGATAGTTAACTTTTGGGACTGATTGTAAAAACAAATTAACAAAAGGAATGCAAAACATGTGACTGCAAACCATGAAACAGATGGCTTAATATTGTTAAAATGTCAATACTTCCCAATGGATTTACTGATTGAACACAATTTCTATCAAAATTCTAGCTGCTTTTTTGTATGTTTGCAGAAACTGATAAGGTGATTCTAAAATCTGTGGGATCTCAAGGGGGGCAGAAGAGCAAAATCTATCTTGAAAAAGAAGAAGTAGTAGGGCTCACATTTCCCAATTTTGAATCTTACTACAGAGCTACAGTAATCAGAGCCCTGTGGTACTTGTAAATGAAAATTAACATATAGATCAATAAAATACATACTTAAGTATATATAAACCTTGAAACATTATGCTAAGTGAAGAAAATCATAAAAGATATGATTCCATATACTTATCAAATATCCAAGATGTGTACTCAGTTGCTTCAGTTGGATTTGACTCTTTGCGACCCCGTAGACTGTAGCTCATCAAGTTCCTCTGTCCATGGGATTCTCCAGGCAAGAATACTGGAGTGGGTTGCCATTTCCTTCTCCAGGGGGATCTTACTGATCCAGGGATCGAACCCGTGTCTCCTGTGGCTCCTACATTGCAGGCAGAATCTTTATCCCTGAGCCACCTGGAGAGCCCAACAAATATCCCAGATAAGCAAATCTATCGATACAGAAAGCAGATTAATGGCTGCCAGAGGCTGGGGAAAGGAAGAATGCTGGAAAGACTTTTAATGGGTTTCTTTCTGGACTGATAGAAATGTTCTAAGCCAATTATGAGTGATGGCTGTACAACTCTGAATACACAAAAACCATTAAAAAAACTCTTTAAATGGGTGATTTGGAGTATGTGAATTATAGCTCGATAATTTTGTTAAAATATGAGAAAGGAAGAATCAGACAGTGGTAGGTACTTAATAAATATTGACTGAAAGATTTTTCAAGAAGAAGCAGACTTCAACAGCTGGGTTATATGTGATAATAAATGTTCCAAAAAATGTTGTATCAATGAGTTGTCATAGGGCCCTGGGAAATTCCCCTTGCTGGAAGACTTTTTCAAATCAGGGAACTTTTTATCCACATGAGATGATATTGTCCTTCTTCAAAAGAGGATATATTACATGACATTTAGTCCTTAAGCTCTGCTTTGAGTTTGCCCTTTACAGATGTCTGGGTACAATTTAAAAATAAATGTTGACTTGATAATAAATATTTCCCCTCAGTTTTTCTGATACTTCTTTATTGGGGACTATACACTGTAAAGTGAAATATCATGTATTTTTATTATCAGAATGAAAGTTCTCCTGGTAGGAGTTCAATGCTTCCTACCACATTCTGCTGTGCAGGGCATTTTCTACAGCGGTACCAGCATCTTTTCTATTATAGTTTTTTTGTTGATATCAGAAGACAGAAAACAGACTCTTCTGTTTCTGAGGTTTATTTTTGAAAAGAGGTAATTGGTAATTTGTTATTATCAGCCAATGTACCTTAATAGCAGATGAAAGGTTAGAGAGAAGCCATGTGAAGTGTTAAGACCTTGTTAATGATCCTGAAAAGCATTCCTCCCCTGGAGCACTGACATAGAGTTACCAAATAAATAATTATGATCTTTGCAAATCACTCACTGTATCCCAGAGAGATCCTGCCTCTCTTTTCAGTTCTTTAGGACTAATCTTGTGTTGTTAATAAAGACAACTTCCTGTGAGTTAACTAACGATCAGTTATATTATGATTTCCCCAAAGCACAGGCTGCAACACTCCAATTCTACTGTTTAGATTGTTAAAGGATTTTATTCTCAGAGAAAACTTAGCTTCCCTAGTTCAAAGGAATGAGAAAGATAGTTTTAGAAGGATTAGGTCATTTACTGGGCAAGATGCAAATACTAACCTATGTGCTTCACTAACCTACAGTGACCTCATGTGCAAATGCCTAAAAGAGTAACTCAAAGGAAGCTTTCCAATCTTAACTGTTAGCATGGTAGCATTGACATTGTGGTCACAGTGTAAGAATTAAATAAATTCAGGAGAGAAATATTTATTTAAACTCTCTGAGAATGATATTGTTATTCTCTTTTGTTACTGAATAATTGAAAAGGTATCAAATAGCAAAGTTTCAATTATTCATCGAGTTATTTCATTTACTAGATAAATGTCCGTAGGCAAATAAATGACACTGGAATTAAAAACTGGCAACATCTCCATAGGTTTGCTTATCGGATCATCACTGCTTGAATCCTCAAATATAAAAGCTTCAGACAAATTGTCCATCAGAGTTATAGAGGGAGTTTAGTGTTGCATTACTTTCTATTTCTGTCATAACAAATTACTACAAATTCAGCACTTAAAAATAATACCCACTTATTATCACACAGTTCTAGAGATCAAAATTTGTAGGTATAGATTAGCTTAGCTGAGTCTTCTGCTTAAAGGATCTTAAGGCAGAGATCAACATGATGGCAGTCATACTCATTTCTGAAGGCTCTGGGGGTGAATCCACTTCTAAGCTCATTCCAGTCATTGGCCGTATTCAGTTCCATGTGGTTATCTTGCTGATGGTCAGCAAAGGTCCTTGCCTCTCAGCTGGTCTTTTCTCCTAGAGGCTGCCCACTTTCCTGCTGTTATGTCCCTCCAGCAACTAATATTCGAGTCCCTCTCATGCTTCAAACCTCCCTGACTTTTCTACTATTGTATCTTTCCTGTATCTAGCTGGAAAAATAATTTGTTCATTTTCAGGGATTTTAGTGATTAGACTAGTTCACCCAAACAATCCAGAATAATCTCCCCATTTTCAAGTTTGTAACCTTGACTGTATCTGAAAGGTTTCTTTTGCCATGTATTGCAACTTATTTTTTAAGGTTTGGAGGATTAAGGCAGGGATATTTATGGGATTATTATTCTGCCTATCATAGTATTGGAAAGTACGACCCAGGGTTTCATCATCCAAAACTTTGGGAGTTTTGGTCCTAAAAGAATAAAAATGGACAAAATGGTATAGGAACAACTTGTTAGATGCTAACCATGAATGTAGACAGTAGGATCTTATTTCTCTCATTCTAGAGCATTTATTTTCCTGTAATATTCTGCTTTGAAGCTTGTCCTTATCCCAAGGTATCTATACTTGAAATCCTTTCTTTCATTCTAGAATTGCAAGCATGAAGTATGTATTCTGATCATGCCAGGGCAACCGAAATAAAATGTACTAGACTTGTCACATGGAACTATTTTAGCTTTTTTTTTTTTGCAGACCTATAAAATAAACTTGTCCTGACTCTTTAGATTCTAGCTTCCTATTCTCCTTTTCTGTTTGTAAACCCCATAAACTGTGTAGAAGTAGAGTTGGACCATGAAAACAAAATCACCATATCCTGAAATTCTGCCTCTATCATGTTCATTCTGACTTCGTCATTGTGTCTTACATTGACCATCTCTGGGAACCAATGCTATATATTTGGTTCTCTTGATAAGACTAAGCCTTCTTACTACTCTGTCTTGTGTTCTTCAATCTTCCACTGACATCTTCAAACTTTTCTTGCTGTTATATGAGAAGATATTCACCTCAGAGTGTTACATCTGTGTAAATGTTAAAGCTGCAAGAACTACAAAAAGTCTGAGCCTTTATCCTATTTGCAAGCTAATAAGTTAGCCTATCACAGTTTCATGGATGCGTGCTGAGGGCAGGAGACACCTGGGTCAGAGGCAAAAGATGTTATTACTCATGGCATAGCAGGAAGCATGAACTTCATGTTCACAATGTTTCTCTTGCACCGGGAAGCCCATGCATGATGTGGAATAGCCCAGGTGGACAACCTGGTGCAGTGGGTTCATCTCATGACTGAGGTGTTTAAATGAAGCTCAGGGACAAAACTTTTAAAGGAATCACTCTTTTGAAGGGAACTGCTAACAAACCTGCCCAACACTTGTCCAGAGTCCTGTTCCCAAGAGGGAGACCTTATATCTTCCAAGGCTGTTTGCTAGATGGTAGTCCTTCCAAAGACAGTTCTGAAAAAACTGTCAGTGCCTCTGGTCATAAGACACACAGAAATGGGAAAGACCCATGGAGAATTGTCTTCTAACAACTGATTCTTGTTTAAAAACTGTCCCTTGGCAGATAAGTGGGTATGCCTATCTACTATAAAGCAGACTATCTTTGCCAAAGTTTAGAAAAAGTTAGAACGATTCATAATTAACTAAACTATATACATACAAATAGCTGAGGAAAGAAGAGAAGCTAAAAGGCAAAGGAGAAAAGGAAAGATATACCCATCTGAATGCAGAGTTCCAAAGAGTAGCAAGCAGAGATAAGAAACCCTTCCTCAGTGATCAGTGCAAAGAAACAGAGGAAAACAATAGAATGGGAAAGGCTAGAGATCTCTTCAAGAAAATTAGAGATACCAAGGGAACATCTCATGCAAAGATGGGCATATAAAGAATAGAAATGGTAGGGACCTAAGAGAAGCAGAAGATATTAAGAAGAGGTGGCAAGAATACACAGAAGAACTATACAAAAAAGATCTTTATGACCCAGATAACCATGATGGTGTGATCATTCCCCTAGAAACAGACATACTGGAACGTGAAGTCAAGTGGGTCTTAGGAAGTGTCACTATGAACAAACTTAGTGGAGATGATAGAATTCCAGTTGAGCTATTTCACATCCTAAAAGATGATGCTGTGAAAGTGCTGTGCTCAATATGCCAGCAAGTTTGGAAAATTCAGCAGTGGCCATAGGACTGGAAAAGGGCAGTTTTCATTCCAATCTCAAAGAAAGGCAATGCCAAAGAATGCTCAAACTACCATACTATTGCACTCATCTCACACGCTAGCAAAGCATTGCTCAAAATTCTCCAAGCCAGGCTTCAATAGTACATGAACCATGAACTTCCAGATGTTCAAGCTGGATTTAGAAAAGGCAGAAGAACCAGAGATCAAACTGCCAACATCCATTGGATCATCGAAAAAGCAAGAGGGTTCCAGAAAAACATCTACTTCTGCTTTATTGACTATCCCAAAACCTTTGACTGTATAGATCACAACAAACTGTGGAAAATTCTTCAAGAGATGGGAACACCAGACTACCTGACCTGCCTCCTGAGAAACCTGTATGCAGGTCAGGGAGCGACAGTTAGAACTGGACATGGAATAGCAGACTGGTTCCAAATAGGAAAAGGAGCACGTTAAGGCTGCATATTGTCACCCTTCTTATTTAACTTTTATGCAAAGTACCTCATGTGAAATGTTGGGTCGGCTGGATGAAGCACAAGCTGGAGTTGCCGGGAGAAATATCAATAACCTCAGATATGCAGATGACACCACCCTGATGTCAGAAAGCAAAGAACTAAAGAGCCTCTTGATGAAAGTAAAAGAGGAGAGTGGAAAAGTTGGCTTAAAACTCAACATTCAGAAAACTAAGATCATGGCATCTGGTCCCATCACTTCATGGCAAATAGATGGGGAAACAGTGGAAACAGTGACAGACTATTTTTTTGTGCTCAAAAATCACTGCAGATGGTAACTGCAGCCATGAAATTAAAAGACACTTGATCCTTGGAAGAAAAGTTATGACCAACCTAGACAGCATATTATAAAAGTGAGACATTACTTTTCCAACGTCCGTTTAGTCAAAGCTATGGTTTTTCCAGTAGTCATGTATGGATGTGAGAGTCAGACTATAAAGAAAGCTGAACATTGAATAATTGATTCTTTTGAACTGTAGTGTTGGAGAAGACTCCTGAGAGTCCCTTGGACTGCAAGGAGATCCAACCAGTCCATCCTAAAGGAAATCAGTCCTGAATGTTCATTGGAAGGACTGATGCTGAAGCTGAAATACCAATACTGTGGCCACCTAATAAGAAGAGCTGACTCACTGGAAAAGACCCTGATGATGGGAAAGATTGAGGGAGGGAGGAGAAGGGGATGACAGAGGATGAGATGGTTGGATGGCATCACTGACTTGATGGACATGAGTTTGAGTAAACTCTGGGAGTTGATGATGGACAGGGGAGCCTGGCATGCTGCAGTCCATGGGGTCGCAGAGTTGGACATGATTGAATGACTAAACTGAACTTATACATACATTTTATAATTATTTACTTATCGAAAATTGCATGAATATACACATGTGTACAAATACTTTCCAAGAGACTGTTAAAAAACAAGAAGCAAGTAATTATTTATTTCTGAAATTTACCAAGAAGAACTAATAAGACAACATACCTATTAAAAGATTAAGTGAGATGCAGCTTAGAGAACTGTGCTCCCACATGTGTAAGAGTTTCTCTGGGAAAGTAAATACCATTTAGGTCATCTTTCCCAAAGTTTGTTTATCAGATATGAACTCCAGAAGCTGATCCTGGATAAAAGATTTCATAGGTACATGTAACTTTCTCCAGTAAGAATCCCCATGCAGATTAGCATATTGAAAGTTCTGAGATATCCTGATATAAGAAAGTATTGGTTTTATATTTTTAGTTTTTTTAATTTTCTTGACTTTATTGTGTTGGTTTTGCCATATATTGACATGAATCCACCATGGGTATACATATGTTCCCCCTCCAGAACCCCCCTCCCTTCTCCCTCCCGATTTCCTCTCCCTGGGTCATCCCGGTGCACCAGCCCCGAGCATCAACCCTGGGCTGGTGATTGATTTCACATATGATAATTAACATGTTTCAATGCCATTCTCCCATATCATCCCACCCCTGCCCTCTTCCACAGAGTCCACGAGACTGTTCTATACATCTGTGTTTCTTTTGCTGTCTCGCATACTGGGTTCTCGTTACCATCTTTCTAAATTCCATATATATGCATTAGTATACTGTATTGTTGTTTTTGCTTCTGGCTTACTTCACTCTGGATAATGGGCTCCAGTTCCATCCACCTGAGTAGAACTGATTCAAATGAATTTTTTTTTTAATGCTGAGTAATATTCCATTGTGTATATGTACCACAGCTTTCTTATCCATTCGTCAGTTGATGGGCATCTAGGTTGCTTCCATGTCCTGGCTATTGTAAACAAAGCAGCGATGAACATTGGGGTACACGTGGCTCTTTCAATTCTGGTTTCCTCAGTGTGTATGCCCAGCAGTGGGATTGCTGGGTCATATGGCAAGTCTATTTGCAGTTTTTTAAGGAACCTCCACACTGTTTTCCATAGTGGCTGTACTAGTTTGCATTCCCACCAACAGTGTAAGAGAGTTCCCTTTTCTCCACATCCTCTCCAGCATTTATTGCTTGTAGACTTTTGGATGGCAGCCATTCTGACTGGTGTAAAGTGGTACCTCATTGTGGTTTTGATTTGCATTTCTCTGATAATGAGTGATGTTGAGCATCTTTTCATGTGTTTGTTAGCCATTTTTATGTCTTCTTTGGAGAAGTGTCTGTTAAGTTCTTTGGCCCACTTTTTGATTGGGTCGTTTATTTTTCTAGAATGGAGGTGCAGGAGTTGCTTGTATATTTTTGAGATTAATTGTTTGTCTGTTGCTTCATTGGCTATTATTTTCTCCCATTCTGAAGGCTGTCTTTTCACCTTGCTTATAGTTTCCTTTGTTGTGCAGAAGCTTTTAATTTTAATTAGGTCCCATTTGTTTATTCGTGCTTTTATTTCCAATATTCTGGGAGGTGGGTCATAGAGGATCCCGCTTTGGTTTATGTCGGAGAGTGTTTTGCCTATGTTATCCTCTAGGAGTTTTATAGTTTCTGGTCTTATGCTTAGATCTTTGATCCATTTTGAGTTTATCTTTGTGTATGGTGTTAGAAAGTGATTTAGTTTCATTCTTTTACAAGTGGCCGTCCAGTTTTCCCAGCACCACTTGTTAAAGAGGTTGTCTTTTCTCCATTGTATATTCTTGCCTCCTTTGTCAAAGATAAGGTATCCATAGATGCGTGGATTTATCTCTGGGCTTTCTATTTTGTTCCATTGATCTATATTTCTGTCTTTGTGCCAGTACCATACTGTCTTAATGACTGTGGATTTATAGTATAGCCTAAAGTCAGGTAGGTTGATTCCTCCAGTTCCATTTTTCTTTCTCAAGATTGCTTTGGCTATACGAGGTTTTTTGTATTTCCATACAAATTGTGAAATTATTTGTTCTAATTCTCTGAAAAAGACCTCTGGTAGCTTGATAGGAATTGCATTGAATCTATAGATTGCTTTGGGTAGTATACTCATTTTCACTATATTGATTCTTCCAATCCACAAACACGACACATTTCTCCATCTGTTTGTGTCCTCCTTGATTTCTTTCATCAGTGTTCTATAGTTTTCTATATACAAGTCTTTTGTTTCTTTCAGTAGAAATACTCCTAAGTATTTTATTCTTTTTGTTTCGATGGTGAATGGAATTGTTTCCTTAATTTCTCTTTCTGTTTTCTCATTGTTAGTGTATAGGAATGCCAAGGATTTCTGTGTGTTGATTTTGTATCCTGAAACTTTACTATATTCACTGATTAGCTCTAGTAATTTTCTAGTAGAGTCTTTAGGGTTTTCAATGTAGAGGATCATGTCATCTGCAAACAGAGAGAGTTTTACTTCTTCTTTTCCAATCTGGATTCCTTTAATTTCTTTATCTGCTCTGATTGCTGTGGCCAAGACTTCCAAAACTATGTTGAAAAGTAGTGGTGAGAGTGGGCACCCTTGTCTTGTTCCTGACTTCAGGGGAAATGCTTTCAGTTTTTCACCATTGAGGATAATGTTTGCTGTGGGTTTGTCATATATAGCTTTTATTATGCTGAGGTATGTTCCTTCTATTCCTGCTTTTTGGAGGCTTTTTTTTTATCATAAATGGATATAGAATTTTGTCAAAGGCTTTCTCTGCATCTATTGAGATAATCATGTGGTTTTTATTTGGTTTTATTTTGTATTCAATATTATTGAGCTTGGCTTGATAATGAACTCATGGGTGTGTGTGTGTGTGTGTGTGTGTGTGTGTGAGTGTGTGTGTATGTGTTTGTCCAAGACAAACCTTCTGCAGGGTATGCTCAAGGTGTTGCCAATTGAAAGTGATCAAGTTTTCCCGGGTTCTCTTTTCTCTTTCAGCATAGGCTATTTGAAATCTGGAAGCATACCTTTGAATTTGATTTATTCTGCACATTGCACATTCAAACACTACATTTTTATTGAGCTTGATTATCTGGAAATGTCATTAACTTATTCTCAGTGTCCTTCTGCTTTCTCTGATCTATTTATAAGGTCAGTCCCTGAAGTCTAATTTTCATATTGATGAGGAAAAGTGCTTAATGCTACAGGATTGATTGCAATGAATTTGAAAGCCAAGTAGAGGAAATCTATTCCCATCAATGAATTTGTTTTTCAAATTTTTGCAAAATAGTCTAGAACTGAAACTGCAAAAGGATAAACATGATGTTATCCCAATGCTATTTTCATTATAATTATATGTGAAAAGTAACAACTTGCTGATTTTAAAAATTAGAATGCTCTAAATGAAGTGAATTCAAATGAAGTACTAAAAGCAGTAAATATTGAGATTTAAGTAGATTCATCAAACCACTAAATGAAGGTAAACATCCAATATGTCTATTATGGCTGATTCCTTTTGCTGTAAAGCAAAAACTAGCACAGTATTGTAAGTGAATTATATTCTGATAGAAATTAATTATGAAAGAGATAAGCACTCATGTGTATTCTTTGCACTTCTAAAATATATCTTAAAAACCATCAGTTATTATAAAGTCCTCTAATTTTAATATAAATATATTTATACCACTTGAAGCTATTTTGACATAGTTAATCTAACTTTTAATTGCTTGATTTTTCCTCTTTTCCATAAAAGATAAAACACACACCAGGACATACAATAATAGGAAAAAGACAGCAACATCCTTTCATATAGAATTTTTAATACATGATGATGGCTTCTTTTTATAATATTTCCTTCAGTGTTTTTAAAGAACAAGCTTCTCTGTCTCTCCTTTGCTCTAGCTTCTGGAAACTTCTGATTTTTCTATGTTTGTCTTTGTCATATAGCATGAAGTTCTTTATGTCTGACTTCTTTCAGTTGCATTATTCATTTAAGAATCATCATTCAATTCTAGCACTATTTCTTTTTATGACTGAGTAATAGTGCCCTGCAGAGACATTAATTTACCAGCAAAGGTCCATCTAGGCAAAGCTATGGTGTTTCCAGTGGTCATATATAGATGTGAGAGTTGGACTATAAAGAAGACTGAGCACTGAAGAATTGATGCTTTTGAACTGCGGTGTTGGAGAACACTCCCGAGAGTCCCTTGGACTGCAAGGAGATCCAACCAGTCCATCCTAAAGGAGATCAGTCTGGGTGTTCATTGGAAGGACTGATGTTGAAGCTGAAACTCCAATACTTTGGAGTTGACTCATTGGAAAAGACCCTGATGCTGGGAAAGATTGAGGGCAGGAGGAGAAGGGGACAACAGAGGATGAGATGGTTGGATGGCATCACTGATTCAATGGACAGGAGTTTGAGTAAGATCTGGGAGTTGGTGATGGACAGAGAGGCCTGGCATGCTGCAGTCCCTGGGGTCACAAAGAGTCGGACACGACTGAGTGACTGAACTTAACTTGATAGTGCCCTGTACAGTTATACCATTTGTTCACTCATTCTTTACTTGCAGCACATTTGGTTTGTTTACAGTTTGGAGCTAATGTAAATAAAACTGCTATGAACCTTCAGGTATAGTTTTGCATACTATATATTTTCATTAATCTTAAATGAATATGTAGGAGTGGGAATCTGGGTAGTATGGTGAAAGAACTTTTAGCATTTGTAAGAAGCTGCCAAACTGTTTTGCAAAGCAGCTATATCATTTTATCCGAGAAGGCAATGGCACCCCACCCCAGTTCTCTTGCCTGGAAAATACCATGGACGGAGGAGCCTGGTAGGCTGCAGTCCATGGGGTCGCTAGGAGTCAGAAACGACTGAGCGACTTCACTTTCACCTTTCACTTTCATGCACTGGAGAAGGAAATGGCAACCCACTCCAGTGTTCTTGCCTGGAGAATCCCAGGGACAGAGGAGCCTGGTGGGCTGCCGTCTATGTGGTCGCACAGAGTCAGACACGACTGAAGTGACTTAGCAGCAGCAGCAGCAGAAGCATATCATTTTATTTATACATTGAAGCAATATATGAAATTTCAGTTAATTCACAGCCTGTACAACATTTGGTTGAGTCAGTCTTTAGTATTAGCCAATATAGTGGGCATTAGTAGCATTTGTACTTCTTCAGTGACTGATGAGATTGGGTATCTATTTATGTGCTTATTTGCCATTTGTATATTTTCTTTTGGGAAGTGTTTTGCCCCATCATTTTTTTTTTATTGTTTTTGCCATACAATGTCATGATATCACTATGGGTTTACATATGCTCCCCCTCCAGAACCCCCCTCCCTCCTCCCTCCTCCCCGGGAAATCTCGCTGCACCAGCCCGGAGCGTCAATCCTGGGCTGGCGATTGATTAGACATATGATAATTAACTTGTTTCAGCTTTAATGGACTATCTTCTTTTCAAATTATGAGTCATTTTGATAGTCTGGGTACAAGTCCTTTACCAGATATACGATTTGAAAATATTTCCTTCAGGTGTGGTTTACCTTCTTTACAGTCTATTTTGTAGTATTTTTTGTAGATTTTTTTGGTATCAAATTGAGCAAATTTTTTCTTTTCATAGTTCATTGACTGTTTGTGTTATGAGTTGTGTTGAATTATTTTCAAATTCTCTTTCCCTGTCTATTGAAATAACCAGGTAGTTTTTTTTTGTTAATGTCTTAGTATGATAAATTGCACTGATCTTTTTTTCCAGTTTTTTATCTTATACTGGAGTATAGTTGATCAAAAATGTAGTGCTAGTTTCAGGTGTACAGCAGAGTGATTCAGCTATACATATGCATGAATGTATTCTTTTTCAAATTCTTTCCCCACATAAGTCATTACAGAGTAATGAGGCAGGGTCCCTGTGCTATGCAGTAGGTCCTTGTTCTTTATTTACTTTAAATATGTGTGTACATTACATTGACTATTTTTATTTAAATTTATTTATTTTTTTATTGAAGGATAATTACTTTACAGACTTTTGCTGTTTTCTGTCAAACCTTAACACGAGTCAGCCATAGGTTTACATATATCCCCTCCCTTATGAACCTCCCTCCTATCTCTCTTCCCATCTCAACCCTCTATGTTGATACAGAGCTCCTGTTTTGATTTCCCTGAGTCATACAGCAAATTCCCATTGGCTGTCTATTTAAAATATGGTAATGTAAGTTTCCAAGTTACTCTTTTCACACATAGCATCCTTTCCTCCCCTCTCTCTATGTCCATAAGTCTATTCATATTTTTCTCCATTGCTGCCTTGTAAATAAATTCTTCAGTACCTTTTTTCTAGATTACATATATATGTATTAGAATATGATATTTATCTTTCTCTTTCTGACTTACTTCACTGTGTATAAGTTCTATGTTCATCCACCTCACTAGAACTGACTCAAATGTGTTCCTTTTTATGGCTGAGTAATATTCCATTCTGTATATGTACCACAACTTCTTTATCCCTTCATCTGTTGATGGACATCTAGGTTGCTTCCATGTTCTAGCTATTGTAAATAGTGCTGCAGTGAACAGTGGGATACATGTGTCTTTTTCAATTTTTATTTCCTCAGGGTATATGCCCAGGAGTGGGATTACTGGGTCATATGGTAGTTTCATTCCTAGTTTTTCACATTGACTTTTGAATGTTGTATTCCTGAAACAAACCCCACTTGGTCATGGTACATTGTCTTTTTATAGATGGTTGGCTCTGTTTTGCTAATATTTTGTTAAAAATTTTTATCTCTATGTTTGTGAAAGACCTTTTTCTTGTAATGCTTTTTGTCTTGTTTTGGAATCAAGATATTGTTTCTGTGTAGCTCCATCTTCTCCAATACTCTGTCCTATAGATTTTAGACAATCTGGCTTAGACAATCAAACTCCGAACCTGATCTCTTTAACTCAGTGAGAACTTCGGCCTTTTTTTGTTTTCCCCCTTACTGTTTTCCTGGAATCTGTCCCCAGGCAGTATAAACAAAGACAGTTTTAAGATTTACTTCATTTTCTCCTTCTCTTAGGAACCACTGACCTATAATTCCAGTTGTCCACTCTTTGAGAACATTCATTTCATATACATTGTCTCTTTTTCTAGTTGTGGATAACAGGCAGCAATCTTCATGGCAGTTAATCCTCCATGGGTGAAATCTTTCATCCTGATTTCCTTACTCTGTAGATATAAAAGTTGTCCACAGAAAATATCAGAGCCATTTTATATGTGAGTGAATGATGTTGACCTTAGAAATTAGTCCCCACTGTGGAAGAATGACCTCCATCTTCTCCTCCTAGACTTCATTCTTTAAACTGTAATCTTTTCTCATGAAAGAATTTTCTATTGAGTTGAATTTGTGTTTTTTTAGCTGGAGTTGTTTAGGAAATAGAAAAAAGTTTCCTGAAATGTCATTAATCTGTTCTTCACTAAGTTGATTTTGGTATCTTCAAGGAATTTTAATGCTGTATTCTTGCCAATTTTAAAGGAGACTTTAAAACTTTCCCCCCTACATTTACAAAGTATGGTTACAAATTTTAAAAAATGCCCATATGGTCCTTTATTGGGGCTGGAAAATACATGAAATAAATTGGAAATATAAAAAGGGATAAATTGACTAATTATCAAAATTGCCTATGTATAAAAACAACTTTCTCTCTTCCCTGGCCTTGAAAATTAACCTGAGACACATTTTGTGAAGAAAGAGAAGGGACAATCCAAATAGGAACAGAAACAGGAAAATCACAGCTATAGAAATCTAGATCAGACAGACAGGATCTGTGTATTCTGTGAGAGAGCATATGACATCCACCACAGGAGTCAAAAGTTGACATCATGGTGCCCATAGGGAGGGGTGGGGAGTTTTCCAGTCTTTGCAGGCTGCTGCATCTCAGTCCTTTGTGCAAACTTCTAGGTACTTCTCACGTATGGCAGATGGAACGCTCAGGAGAATTGAATTCTCTTTTCTTTTCAGCGAGGAGATCTCTTTGATGGGAGAATCATGGATTTTGTAAGTGACAATGCAACCTAACCTGCTGGAAGACCGCATTTTTTTCTAGAAAAATAACCAACCAGCACCATCAGATCCCTGCCTAGAAAAGTGCAGCCTTTTCAAAGGTGTTTCCACACTGCTTGCACTTTGTAAATCAAAATTTGTGGTTTAGCTTGAGGTAAAAGCTACTAAAAGAGACTCACTGGAAAAGCTTTTCTGAAACTCTCCCTTTTCACATAGTCATTTCAAGAATGAAGCCTAGTGATTTTGGTATCAGGGGTATTCAATTATTTTCATATTATACTTCAAGAAAAAAGAGTAACCATGCTCGTTTTTCCTCATAGTAGGTGGTAAACTATCCCTGTTTTTGCGTCTCACAGAGATGTGACTAGACTGCCCTTTGGCGTTATTGTGTAGAGAAGCTACAAAACTTCCTGGCTAAAACCTTCTGTTTTGGCTTTCTCATCTGTCACTGGAGGACTCAAAAGTCCTATGAGCTACTGCCAAGGGATTGGCTGGTTACACCTGGGGCCTCAGATGAAAATGTCAGTCATTAGGCATAGAAAGCTGACATAGTCAGCTGGTCCCTTCAGTTTAACCAGTTAACACATATTATGTGATCTTCTAGGTAACATGCTTTTATTGCTTGAGGCTGGGGACACACAACAGATGAATAATATAAAGGTCCTATTCTTGAGGAGCTTATCATGCATTCAGTCACATGATATTAGATTAATATCAATATAGTGGGTTATGTGCCAAGATCAAGGTCAAAAGACCTGCGGAAGCACCAAAGAGAAGTGTGGTCTCATGGAGCAAGGAGATGCCCAGCTCAGGTTGCTCCAGAATCTTCACACAAGTAATGCTTACATTGTGTGACATAACTACAATGGAGGGAAAGGTCTAAAATTCAGTAGAATGAATCATCTATTTTTGCAATTCTCCAGAACAGGAACTGGGATGTTCAGAGAAGGCTTGCAGTCATGGATTTGCTGGAGTACTGTAACTGTTGTTGGTCAGCTGCTAAGTCATGTCCAACTCTTTCATGACCCTAACATACTGTAGCCTGCCAGGTTCCTCTGTCCATGGGTTTTTCCCAGGCAAGAATACTGGAGTGGGTTGCCTTTCCTCCTCCGGGGGACTTTTCCCAACACAGGGATTGAACCTGCGTCTCCTGTGCTTGTAGGCAGATTCTTTACTGCTGAGTCACCCAGGCTACCACTGTAACTGTAAGTAGAGTTAAAGGTTTTAGACAACATCAGTTCCACTGGAAAGTCTCTGAAGGTTACTGGATCAGATCTTTGTAAACCAAGTCTTTGAAAAGAATTATAATCCTATTCTTTTAAAGTTAACAAACTACTACTGTTCATTTGATTGTACTACAGATATATTTAAACACTTTTTCTTGACATTTGTACCAATCATTTCATTTCTGAATTTCATTGCAACTGATTATATCAAGGATATTGTGAGAACAAGCATCTTTCTTCTGATAAAAGTGTCTATAAGGTTCTACCCAGTAATAAATTAAGTTTGAGCAGCCACATTTATAAGCCTCAAAGCTGAGACCTATAGCAGTTTTTCATTCTTCTGAGAAAGCCCTTGGAATCCCATGCACTGGGGTTCCATGCATTCTTACTTCTGCATGGCAGGTACTCTAGCTAGGGAGAGAGTCTAGGTGACTTTCCTAAATCTGAATATTGCTTTGTTTTTCTCTACCTGTTATAATATTCAAGGTGACTCTTTGGAGAGATTGAAGACATCATTTATGTTTGATTTTCAGATGCAACTCTATTCTATAGAAAATTTTATAAGGTATGTTGAAGTGAAAGTGAACTGAAAGTGTTCGTCATTCAGCCATGTCCAACTCTTTGCAACCTCATGAATTGTAGCCCACCAGGCTCCTCTGTCTATCTTCCTGACCCATTGGCAGGCAGACTCTTCACCTTTTGAGCCACCAGGGAAGCCCCATTATGTGTCCATAACAATGTCAAACATCGAAAATGGTGCATGATTTTGGCGTTCTTCCTCTTTCAAGTGCCTACAAGGTTGATTGGAAACAATTCACCCTACAGGTGAATTTTGACATTCCCGCAGATGCTCAGCTAACCTGTAGTGTTGCATTATGGAAATTGAATACGCCAGCTAGCAGTCACTTGTATCTCCCCAAAGTTAATGCCTTTAGAAGGAGCTGCTTTGCTGTTGGAGATGGCTCTAAGTTATGGGACCAGACTCCACAAACCAGTGTCTAATCTATCTTGCAGTTAAGTTTATAGCAACAAGATGGTACTGCCTAGCTTGATATGCTAAATGCCTTGCATAGGTGGTGTTACAGTTCTACTCTAAATAAAGCAATCAATCAATATTTCTTCTCTGCTTACATTCCAATCTTCAGAACTGCTTGTTACGCTAGCTAGATGGATTTACTCAGAGCAGTGAAAGACATTCAGCAAGTCCATCCAATTTCTTGATTTATTTGCTATTGATGCATAAAATAAGCTTGTCTGTGAAATAGCCAGGTTGAAATTGCTGTTCTCATGCATTTTCATTGTTATTATTGGGCTAGACTGACTTTTGAGGGTCAAATTAAAACTCATTCATCCAGAGCTACATGGGTGACAATAGATAGCTTCTTAAGTTAGAATAAGTACTAGTACTGCATTTGAATAAAACTGTTGAAGAATCACAGTTAGGATCTGAATTTACAAAACATTCTAAAAGCTAAGGAGAAAGTATTTGTATGAACTGTTCATTTTAGAAACTTGCTTGGAATTTAACATCTAGATTTTATTGTCACTAAAAGTGTGAAAGACATAAGCCATAAATCTAAGAATTCAGCAGCATATGTAGAATTTTCTAGCACCAATGATAATAATAATAATAGTGATATGTATATTTTGTAATGCCTTTCAGTTGATAAAAGATTTTCACAGGTATCATGTCTTCTGATATCATATCTCAAGATATTTTAAAAATAAACTATTATCAACTTGTTTGTAGATTGGGTAACTTAAAAACTTTTAGAGACAGACAGTTATTATTTAGAAATACTTTGAGTCCCACCTGCCTTTCCAATTTTTAATAATGCAAAATTCTTCAGAAAAACATCATAGATGTCTTTTTTGTATAGAAAATATTTTTTTTGTATTTAGTCAAAACTTCTTCCAAAGTAGGTGTTTTAAGATTTTGACTCCTAGCACTTAAAAAGCACATTTCCTATTGTGCAGAGCTTAAAAACAATTCTAGTTGAAGGCCTTTATTCGGAGAAGGAAATGGCAACCCACTCCAGTATTCTTCCTGGGAGAATTCCATGGAGACAGGAATCTGGCAGGCTACAATTCATGCGGTTACAAAAGAGTTGGATATGACTGAGTGACTAACACCCACACACAAGGCCTTCATAGTTTGCATGAGTAAATCAAGACTTAACAAAGTTAAGTGACTTGCTCAAGGTCACGCATTTAGTTTCAGCTGACATCAGAAACCTCATTTTATTACTCTTAGTCTCCTGTTTGTTTTCAAAACAGTAAATCTCCTTAAATAATGCCATAGTTTCTAAACAGGATTTTATAGCACACAGCAAGTCTTAAGAGGTGAAACATTCTATGCTAAATATTCCATGTAAGTCATTACTTTCTTTCTCCAATGGTGACTCTTGATTCCTTCTCTTCTATTTCTCTCTTCTTCTCTTTATAATCTTTTGCATCACTGAGCAATTTGTTATGCTAGTTGCACCGTTCAGTTTCCTTAAAACAGGGAAAGTATTTCGGGAGTCAGCTGAATTAAGCTTTGTATGTATTTTTTCAAAAGTTGGTATAGAATCTTAGATTTTCTTAATAACCCTGTTAAATTAGAATTGATTTTATTATGTGCTGCTCTTCCCAAATTTTCCAGACTTGGGTTCCCCAGGTTTGCCTATGTCCTTCACATATGCCACCTAGTACTGGCAGAAAGGGAATAATACACCGACTTAAAGAAATTTGGGTCTTCAAAATACTTATATATGCTTTGCATGCACTAGTTTAAGGCATTTTGTTCTTCTAGGTTTAAATGATCTGATCCATAAGAGTCGAAATCTCAACTGCCTCCTCTATTTTGGTGCTGAAATTTAAATATGGCATAAGACGAGGCCTGTCACTGAAAATAAATTGCAGCATTAGGCAAGGAGGGTTGGTGTCCCTCTCTGGGAGCTGAATGCAAGATCACATTCTTGGCTTCAAGGAAGCTGAGTGGATCTCGAGAAGCTTAAACCTACTAGTGAATGGTAGTGCAGGATTTGGTCTGATTTTTCTGTTAGGTATTCATAGGCCAAAAGTAGTTTGTCCAAGATAATAATGATGATTTTTTCAATTAAATCATGAGTTTTCAATTAAGTAATGATTTTTCAACTAAGTGGGTCATCTGATTATTTAAAAAAATACCCTTTTCATCTCAATGTGCTGAATAATGTACCTTAGTTATCCACAGGAATCAAATGAACTTCACTTAATGGTAAGGTATGTACAATTCTAATATGATGACCGTTACATTAGCTTCTTCATTTCTTCACATAGAAATGTGCCACTTCTAAGGCCACCAGACAGAAGAGACAAGTGACAAAGATAGCCAGTGGGGTCCATACCACGACTCCTCTTTGGGAGTTTTTCTTGCCATTTCTTCCTTTTAATCTAAACATTCTTCCTGGACCCTCAAATACCACATCTTTCCTAGGTCTGAATAATGCTTAACAAGACTATTTTCTTGTACTGTTGTATTTTTTTCTAGGGAAAAATATAGTTTTTATTTTAAATTGAGAATTTTGGATACTATTATTTTTTATCTAGAAAAAAATCTTTTTATTTAAGAATTTTGATCAGGAACTTGAGCTAGTCTACATATTCTGTTTTCTTGGGCAATAAAATTAAGTCTGGAGTGAAAGAACCTACAGCATGTCTATTTGTCAATGTAACATACTGAGCAGCACACTTTCAACTTTTAAGCATATACATTTTTAAAAGATTTCCCTATAAATAGCTAATGGGGAAAATCTTAATGTATGAAAGCTCTGAGTCATCTGTCTCACCCACCACCTCTGTCACAAGAGAGGGAATAGAATTTGCCATCATGGTTCAGCTTGTGGGGCGTTTTCTTCCTGAATTTTAAAATGGTTGTAGGTGTCCTGCAAACATGGTATACATACATTAAGTAGCTTACATCTAAAGAACATGATTTGTTTGTTATAGTTGAGAAATAATACTTAAGTAATTAAAATAATAAATGAGGATTACCACTGAAAAATTTTGAGAACTCTAGATGCATCATTTTTGGTCCAACCGTTTAACACTATCTTTCTACAAGTGGACACAAGTGTGCTAGACCAAGGTATAGGTCATGCTTCTGTTACCTAATGATCACATAAAATCTCCCTTCTTTGAGATGAAAATGAAGTGGACTTGAGCAACTGCACACGCCTGTAAAACTGGGTGATGGTGGGAGGGCAGGGGGACTTAAATTTTTATGGGCAAGTTTGGCTCGCTTTTGCCTTGGCTGAGCTATTGTTCATTCATGGCTCATGGCTATTCCTACATCTCTGTCCTGCTGTTGACACAAAGAGGGAATATGTGTTCTTTCCCATGAGTCCCCATCAATTCTAGAGCAATGTTAATACAGATTAAGCACATAATTTAGGACTTTCACTAGTGGTTTTTGATTTGCTTTGGTAGAGTCTATCATTTCACTACTATAATAAATAACATTGTTTATTACATAGTCCTTAACTTTTATTAACCAAAGTTATTTTCTTCAGCTTATTTTTACATAAACTTGAAAATAATTCACTAGTGCATGTGTTAATATTTTTTTTAAGAGCATGCAAGTATAGACAGTGAAATAGATTCTCATACCAGATCCCCAATTACCCTTATTAGAAATACTGATAATGATTTGTGTGATCTTCTGTGACAGTTTTTGTACATATACAAGCTTATGTATGTATCTCAATTCATTTTTATAAATAAAATGGTATGTTTTCTTTTTTCATCCTTTTTCTTTCAACCTGTCTATGCCACTGAATTTCCTGTAAGCAGCATGTAGTTAGATCATTTACAAAACATTCACTTTGCCCAATTCTGCTCTCCAACTATTTACAATATGTTAACCTTAACTCTACAATGATTTGTTTTCTGTTTATTTCCAGTTTCTCATTCTTCTGTTTTTATTCTCCCTCTTGACTTCCTGTGGGTTACTTGAACATGTTTTAAAGATTCCACCTTGATGTAGTTTTAGTATTTTTGAGTAATTTGCTTTGCATAGTTTTCTTCTGGCTGCTCTGGGTATGACAATACACATACTTTATCACTGACTACTGTATCAACATTTTGCTGCTTCCAGCTAAGTATGGAAACTTTAATTCCATTAACCCTTTACCTTCTCCACTTTAAGTATCAGTGACTTAAGTACTAGATGCTGGTATAATTTTAATTTTAGCCACAGCACATATTTTTGAAAACTCATGTGAAGAAGGACACAGTATTGTATTGCTTTTTCTCACTGTTTTTTCTTCCTTCTTCATGGCATGAAAGCTTTCTTTTTCGTTTCATTTCTGCTCTAAGAACTTCCTTTGGCTATTCTTTAAGGTCAGTCTGGGGCTCCAACAGGTCTTGAAGGGGTGGAGGGAATGTCACATGGCATGTTACCTGTCACGAGTTTCTGGGCGAGACAGTGAAGTCTCTGGCTTACAGGGACAGCGAAGGCTGCCTGGGGGTGAGTGCTTGTGGTGGAATCTAATTTGTGGGTGTCCAGTGCCCCACAGGCAACGTCTCTGAGTGGAAGAGGGGAATCCCAGGACTGAAGGAGAATGTTTCCCCAGGTCACTTGTTGTCAATGGGGCTTTGATCCATCCCTTGTGGATTACCTGGACACCTTCTATTGTTAGTTTTGGGAGTTGGGAAGTGCCAATCAGATGGCCTTCTGTTGGGCAAGAGATTGTAAGATGCCCAGACATGATGCTGTTTCTTCAGTCATTGTTGTTCAGTTGCTCAGTCCTGTCTGACTATTTGCAACCCCACAGATTGCAGCATGCCAGGCTTCCCTGTCCTTCACCATCTCCTGGAATTTGGTTAAACTCATGTCCAGTGAGTCAATGATGCAATCCAACCATTTCATCATCTGTCACCCTTTTCTTTTTGGTCATGGGTTCCTTAAATCAGTTTACCTTTCTCATTTCTCCTTTGAGAATTCTCCTTGATTTTCTCCTGCGCTGTTTCCATTGTTTATTGTAATCCTCCAGAGGGAGAAGTAGGGAGAGATGAGTCTATACCAGTTAACTTGTTTGGGCAGAACTCCCTCCTGTTAGCCTTTTAAAGGTAGGATTGTCAGGTTCATAGATATGTTTAAGTCACCACAGACCAAGGGTTATGATTGGCCATTATTGCCCCAGATAACCCCTGGACTCTTGCCTTCCCTATTCCATCCCTATCTTGCTCCCATTCTCATCTAGGTTTTCCAGTGAATCACAGATTTTCAATTATGCAGAGAACTCTACTCTCTGCATAAAGTACTTCTGCTTTAAGTCTCTTTGTCTATCTCATACCCATCAATGGGCTCAGTTGAACAAACGAGCCTTCTACTCTTTTGAGAAGAGACCCAGGGCAAGGGATTGTCCCCATCACAGTAGGCTTTGTCCTTTGAAGACACTCACTGTTTTAAATAGCATCTCCAATCACCCCATGTGGTTAACACTTATGTAGATGGAACATTTTTGCTTCACCTTTTGACCAAAGCTTGTGATCTCCTTAAAGGTGGAAATTATATCTCTAGCACCAAGCAGAGTGCCGAGCACAGAGAGGGTCTGTAATAAATGTGTGTTAAGTGTAGGAAGAAAAGGCAGGCTCTTAGAGTCTTTCTTCCATGGTGCGAATAGGTTCAGCATGATGGTAAAAGGTCTGGAGGGACTCTGAAAGGTCAATTAGTCCATCTTTCTGCTTCTGCCCAAGAGCACGTATCAGATAACTAGGTAGCCAGCCTGATTTTAAGTACTTTAAAAGAAAAGACAACTATAATTTCCTCTAGTAATCCTTGCAGTGTTTAACAACTCTCATTGTCAGCCAGATTTTCTTTCCATCTAGCCTAAGTTTCCCCAGCTGTGTTCTGAAACCCCAGCAGGTAACAACTGTGAATCATAATTACAGTACTGCTTATTCAGTGAGGCCAAAAATGGGCTCATAGCTGAACCAGAACACTCTCCAGGGCTTTTCTGCCCTGTTTATGCCTTGTGTGCTGTGCTATGTGTCCCATTCTTTGTGACCTCATGTACCACAGCCCACCAGGCTCCTTGGTCCATGGGATTCTCCAGACAAGAATACTGGAGTGGACTGCCATTTCCTCCTCCAGGGGATCTTCCTGACCCAGGGATGGAACCACATCTCTTGCATCTCCTGCATTGGCAGGTGAATTCTTTACCACTAGAGCCACCTGGGATGCCCTTCTGCCATGTTTATTTCCATGTTTACTATGCTGACTGGCTGAGCAGAGATATGCACAGAAAAAAATGATATAATAAATTTGTTTAGAAAGATTTTTCTATAAAATTATTATCAAAGGATATTATTAGTAGTAAGGGATAAAACTAGAAAGAAATCAAGGAAATGGACAGTGTTTTTTCATGAAGTGAATTTTAAGGTCATTTTAGTGCTGAATTATACTAACTTTAAATGTATTTATGTTTTTTGCTCAGTAGTCTTTGTGTCTTTCTCATATTAATTTCCCAATTATTTCAGCAGAAAGCTCATTATATTCCTATAGCCCCATTCTACTTACTCCTTTCAGTGGTAAAGAATTTGCCTGTCAATGTAGCAGCCACAGGTTTGATCCCTGGGTGGGGAAGAACCCTTGGAGAAGGAAATGCAACTCTACTCCAGCATTATTGTCTGGGGAATCCCAAGGACAAAGGAGCTTGGCAGGCTACGTTCCATAGGATCACAAAGAGTAGGACATAACTTAGAGATGAAACAACAACAATAAATGTCATTTACATTAACTCTGATTAAGCTATGTACTCAAAATAATGACCAACCACTTGTGAAATCCAGTGACCTTTTGTCAGTGCTCATACTTCTTGTATTTTCTTGAATATTTAATGCTATTTGGCACTTCTACCCCTTTCCCAAGTCATTCTCTTGTCTTTGGCTTCTGTACTAATGCATTTGACTGTGCCCACTCTTCTTATTAGCCTTTCATGGCTCTTTTCTCTCCCCATTCCTAAGTTTACAGTTTTCCTGAAGTTAAGTCCTTGACTCTGTCTTTCTTTATACTTTCTTCCATAACTCATTCCTTAGGCCCTCGATGTGTCCCACTCATGTCACTCCAATACACACAGGGTTCGACCTATTACAACATCCTACCCACCCACAGAGGATGTGCTTCAGTATTTGCTTCAGTATTCAGGCAAGTCACATTGACCTTAACAACTCTTAAAGAATAAGTCATTTTTTCCTCTTCAGTATTCAATTTGATGTGTCATAGCCAAAATCATTTTGTCTAGAGTTATGATGATTTAAGGCCCATAAATTATGCTTTGTTATTTGAACAAGGAAGTCAGACCTTGTAAGTGCCAAATTCAAAGGTCTATGAGTCTTCTTTGTACTGTAGATGGATGATTTTGCTGTTTCCTGATACACTCAAGTCTACTCCAACTTCTATTTCTGATCAGTTGATTAGAAAAATAACTCTTTGATTTTTCTTCCTTCTGGAACCCTGCATGATTCATTCAATGACTTCAGGAAGCCCCTCACATTAGAGAAAATTCAGAGCCCAGAATCACATGCTCAATAGCATTATTTATCATGAAAATGCCATAAAACCAAAGGATTAGGACTTTCCTGGTGGTCCAGTAGTTAAGAATCTGCCTGCCAACACAGGAGACATAGATTTGATCCCTGGTCCAGAAAGACTCCACGTGCTGTGGAGCAAATAATCCCATGTGCCACAACTACCAAGCCTGCATGATGTAGCTACTGAAAGGCCATGTGCCCTAGAGCCCGTGTTCCCCAACAAAAGAAGCCACTGTAATTAGAAGCGTGTGCAACACTACTAGAGAGTAGACCCAGCTCACCACATGTAGAGAAAAGCCTGCGCAAAGCAACACAGATTCAGTATAGCCATAAATAAATAAAATTATCTGTGTATATATATATATGATTATGTATATATGTGTCTATATATATATTTAATCATATATATATATATATATTATATATATATGTATGTATTTATAGTTTAGTCTGGGGTTGTTACTGTGGATCTTAAAGTCTCACAGTAACAACCCCAGACTAAGCATCAGTGATTCATGCTTGCAACAAGGAAGGGAGCTTGAACTATAATGCACTAATAAAATAATGATTTCTTCCCATAATACAATCATGGTGTTTCAATGAGTGAACAATGATTCAAGGGCCTGCTACAGTCACTTTTTGCCTTGGCCTAATTTGTGTGGATGGCTTCTTTCCCATCTGGGAGGACTAGGCCTTTTGTCAGCCTGTTTGAAAACATTGTTACTTGAAGTGTAATCTGTGGGCCTGCAGCATCAGCACCACCTGGGACTTGTTAGAAATGCAGAATTTGTCCCAATCCTGGTCCACTGAACAAAAAACTTGCATTTTTAAAAAACCCTCAGGTGATATGTGGACGCTTTCAATTTTGAAAACATTCTCAGGCCTTACATCAATTTTTTTCTAAATTTCACTTATTGATACTTCAATCTGGTAACCTTTCTTCCTTTGTTACATTTTCTTTTTTCCTTTCTTTCTATGTTTTTGAGAGAACCTCACCCAATCACATACATTTAGTTGAGTTCAGGACTTCTCAGTCACACTGAGTAGAGTTAATATCAATCAGGTCATGTTTAAATAATCTGAATGCAAACCAGTGAGAAACTATTTCTAATTCCTGATTGACTAATTAAGCCAACTCTGAGTATGTTTTCTTTTTCTCTCATTTTCTTTCTCTCTCTCACACACACACATACTGCCAATGGGCACATGAAAGTCCAATTTTCTGATCCCAAGTAGAGAGCTAAATATTACATGTCTGAGACAGTTATTTGACACAGTAATTTTAGGAGCCTGAACATCAAGAATAGAAATGGTTCTAATAAAATTCTATTGCTAGATTACCTGGTTTAGGAAAATTGTTTCTCAATACACCTTTGTTCTTGCAGTGGTATCTTATCCAGCAAGAGATATGTTTGATCAAACACACAACTACAACTCAACATACTGAAGTGAAACTCAAAGATAAGTCTTGGGATAACCTTGTTTCCACCTTCCTCGGTGGCTCAGCGGTAAAGAATCTACTTGCCAAGGCAGGAGAGGCAGGTTTGATCCCTGGGTCAGGAAGATCCCCTGGAGGAGGAAAAGGACTACCCACTCCAGTATCCTTGCCTGGAGAATCCCGTGGACAGAGGAGCCTGGTGGGCTACAATCCACGGGGTCTCAAAAGGCTCAGAAATGACTTAGTGACTAAATAACAACAATAAAACAAGGTTATTTATATAGAAGGAGCAAAATGTCATTGACAACTGACTAATAAGCATATCTTTTTTTTGTCTGCATCTTAGGTGAAATCTGAAGCACTAACAGCGCTCAAGTCTTGCTCTTCTCCACACCCTAAGGCTCTGAGCTTGTATATTGAGCTGGAGGCTGAAATGAAGTAAGGTTTCTCCTCTAGGTGAGGAGTTAAAAATAATTCACTATGTTCAGGCCTAGCAGTCTTTAGGGAAAGACGTGTGTACTGACTGCAGATTCAAACATCACAGAGGAAGTGACCCTTCTATCATCAGGGATTGACTGGTTTCCTGACTGCACTTCAGAGACCTTGGTTAGAAGTCAAGGGAGGTTTCTAAAAAATAAGCAGGAGATTTAATCAGAACCTGGGGATACTGTATGAGAATTCTTTCAATTTGACTGTTTCATTTATTTCTTTGCTCATTTATGTATTTATTCAATAAGTAACTATTAAGGGCCTCTTATCTTTTTGGCATTATTCTACACACTAAGTTTACAGCAGTGATCAAAACAGACAAAGATATCTGCCATCTATGGTGTAATAACTTTCTGGTAGGAAGTCATTGGAGGTGTGACAGGACTTAGCTTATAGCTTAAGAACATCCCTCTGGCTGATCTGTTGAAAATAGATTTATAATATGTTTACTGAATAGAATGGACTGATGAACTTCCACAGACAGCAATGTGAGACTTTCTCCACGAACACCCAAGTCTATGAATACAGAGTCTCAGATCCTATTTGCTTCAGATGCTAGGATGACTTACTCATGAAAACCTTTTTGATTTAGTACATATGTTAAAGATAAAGACAAGCAAACTCTTATCCAGAAAGCATTATTTAAAGCTTATTTTGGGTGGCAAACTCCTCTTCATGTAGGGTAGCTTCAGGTTGAATATCTGGTGTAGACTACTATAAAATACTATAAAAAACTTGCAATTATAGCGGCTATTGAATGTCTCCTGACACTATCAGGCTTTTATTAAAAATTTTGGTTTTGATCTCTTCATACATTAACTTGCATGAGAAATGGATTTGGGGAAGCAAATCCTAGCAAATGCTAGCAAAAAGAAGCTAGCATTTGTTGATAGCATATTATGTGTCAGACACTTTACGTACATCCTTTCATTTAATCCTCATGGCAACAATGTACAGTGCAGTAGATGTCATTATTCCCAACTCAAGAATGTAGGCAATGAGCTCACAGTGGTTAAGAATTTTCCCACTACACACACCTTGATAGTGGCAGGAGCAGGACTGGGACGCCAGAGCTGTCTTCTTCTGACCACATTATACTACATCATTGAAGATTACCACATCAACAAAGACCACTACTGTATAGTGGGAGCACCGCTATTTGATTACTCACCATCATTAAAACATCTCAAACTAATTAAGTGTATAAATTTAGGACTGTTGGAATCTTTAAAATTCTGTAATTCAGGACATCTAAACAGCCTCCATCTTGAATTGCTTGCTATCCCATATTCCCATCAAGAGACTGGCTGGAACAGTTGATATTTGATAGGGCAACATAGCAGTTGGCCATTTGGATGGCCAGTAACAACAGAAAAGGCCAGGTGTTGACAAAGCTATTGTTGTTGTTGTTCAGCTGCTCAGTTGTGTCTGACTCTTTGCAACCCCATCGTCAGCAGCACACCAGGCTTCCCTGTCCTTCACCATCTCCCGGAGCTTGCTCAAACTCATGTCCACTGAGTCAGTGATGCCATCCAACCATCTTGTCCTCTGTTGTTACCTTCTCCTCCTGCCTTCAATCTTTCCTAGCATCAGAGTCTTTTCCAAAAAGTTGGCTCTTCGCATCAGGTGGCCAAAGGATTGGAGCTTCAGCTTCAGCATCAATTCTTCCAATGAATATTCAGGATTGATTTCCTTTAGGATTGACAAGGCTATAGGAATACTGAAACCCTTGTGCACTATTTGTGGGAATGTAAATGTTGCATCCATTATGGAAATAGTATGGAGGCTCCTCAAAAAAACTAAAAATAGAAATACCAGATGACTCAGCAATCCCACTTCTGGGTACATATTCAAAACAATTCAAAGCAAGATTTTAGGGATATATTTGCATTCTCAAGTTCATTGCAGTATTATTCACAATAGCCAAGAATAAAAGCAACTCAAGTGTCCATTAATAGATAAATGGGTTAAGGAAATGTAGTGTATATAAACATACATGTACACACACACACACATATATATTCAGTATATATACATATACTGAAAGTGAAAGAGGAGAGTGAAAAAGCTGGCTTAAAACTCAACATTCAAAAAACTAAGATCATGGCATCCAGTCCCATCAAGTCATGGCAAATAGAGGAGGAAACAATGGAAATAGTGACAGACTTTACTTTCTTGGGTTCCAAAATCACTGCAGCCATGAAATTAAAAGATGCTTGCCTCTTGGAAGTAAAGCTATGACCAACCCAGACAGTATATTAAAAAGCAGAGACATTATTTTGCCTACAAAGGTCCGTCTAGTCAAAGCTATGTTTTTTTCCAGTAACCATGTATGGATGTGAGAGTTGGACTGTAAAAAAGGCTGAGTGCTGAAGTACGGATGCTTTTGAACTGTGGTGTTGGAGAAGATTCTTGAGAGTCCCTTGGACTGCAGGAGATCCAACCAGTCCATCCTAAAGGAGATCAGTCCTGAATATTCATTGGAAGAATTGATGCTGAAGCTGAAGCTCAGTTTGGCCACCTGATGCAAAGAACTGACTCACTGGAAAAGACCCTGATGCTGGGAAAGATTGAGGGCAGGAGGAGAAGGGGATGACAGAGGATGAGATGGTTGGATGGCATCACCAACTTGATGGACATGAGTTTGAGCAAGCTCCAGGAACTGGGGATAGACAGAGAGGCCTGGTGTGCTGCAGTCCATGGGGTCACAAAGAGTTGGACACGAATGAGTGACTGAACTGAACTGAAGCATATACACATAATGTAATAATACTCAATCTTAAAAAGGAAGAAAAACCTGTCATTCTCTACAACATAAATGAATCCTGAGGATTTATGCTAAATGAAACAAGCCAGTCACAAAAGGAAAAATGCTATATGATTCCACTCTTATAAAGAATCTGAACTAGTCAAAATCATAGAAACAGAAAGTGGAAAGGTGGTTACCAAAGATCAGGGGCAGGAAGGAGAGGGGATTAATATTCAATCAGTAGACTGTTTCAGTTTTGAAAACTTAAAAAATTCTACAGCTCTGTTACACAAAAGTGTGAATTACTTAATACCACTGAGCTGTACACTTAAATAGTTAAGGAGGTAATTTTACTGTTATGTATGTGTGTGTTTTTAACCACAATGCAAAGTATCAAGGAAAAACTCATCTACTAAAGTATTTAATCAACATTACAGTTTGAAAATCTAAGACAAGAACTAACAATATATTCCTATCTCAGTTTACCATAAGCTCTTGGATAAATAACATTTGTTGGTTGTTTCTTTTCACAGATACAAAACATCTCTTGTATGGTCTCTGGTCTAAAAGACTAATATTTAAAGATGCGTCTGAACTTACTCTTTTTAATGTAACATGATTTTCTTGTGGAATTGATGGCATCTTGATTTGCAGAATAAAAAAAATTGGGTACTTACCATTAAAAAAGAAATGGTCATTCATTCCTCCATATTCTCTAAGATCTACCCTTGAATCAGGTTAAGTCACTGAAATGCTACATGCCTGGAACATATTAGTGTTCAACTTTCTGCAGTAGTTATTTGATAAATTTCCAATATGGCAACGTGTTTTTCACCTTTTTCAGGGTCAAGCTAAGAAATGACTTTATGACAGGTACTTCTCCATCATTTATAAAATTATAATTGCATATAATGTTCATTATATAATAATTATGTACCTCATACAACAAGCCTCAAAAAAAACCTCTCTGATTTTTCTGAACTTGTATATAGTTGTCTACTCTTTGCAATATTCTTCATTTAATATAAAATGGGAATGCTAACATTTATTCTATTTTCTTTTTTGCTTAACTTTCTGTAAGTTCAGAGTATATGTTATATACAATTTAGTAATGACTTAGCTGGATTTCTGGTATAATTAGCATGCTGCTGCTGCTGCTAAGTCGCTTCAGTTGTGTCCAACTCTGTCCAACCCCACAGACGGCAGCCCGCCAGGCTCTGCCATCCCTGGGATTCTCCAGGCAAGAACACTGGAGTGGGTTGCCATTGCCTTCTCCAATGCATGAAAGTGAAAAGTGAAAGTGAAGTCGCTCAGGCGTGTCCGACTCTAAGGGACCCCGTGGACTGCAGCCTACCAGGCTCGTCCGTCCATGGGGTTTTCCAGGCAAGAGTACTGGAGTGGGGTGCCATTGCCTTCATTACTATTAACCATTACATTTTTACTTTGTATTTTATTGTGAATGAACTTGAACCTTTTTACATGTTTAACCAAATGAAATTTATGGACTTGTAGACCTTATTCAAACCAAGGTCGAGCGAGCCTCTTAAACTGTCACTGGGAGGCTTTCACTCGTGCAGTTGCCCGTTGAAGCATTTCTCAAATGCGTAAAAACTGTCCTTAAATGCAGAAGGAATGAACGAGAACTCCTAAAGGGATTTGGGAGTGTGTCTCAAATAGGCCACCACAGGCACGCTATTCCTTTGCAGTTTCATGTTTTATCTCGTTCATAACAGGTCTGCATTTTTAAAGATAAAAGGATAATTTTAAAATCACTTACTAGTCAAAGTCCTTAACTTTTCTTCCTCACATCTTTGAATAAAATTCATACTCAAGGTGAATGTACTGTCTTTTATCCTGTGACTTTGAAACCCCTTGAATTCCTCAAACCGCGTATGATACAAGAGATAAATTTAGAGCTGAAAGTAAACTTCCATATAACCTTTCTCAATCCTTCCTTTTCCATGGAACCAAAGTTAGGTACTGCAAAATTTAACCAAGATGACCCAGGACAGAGTCTGTTTCTGGAGTCCTCTCTGTTTCGTTACTCACCTCATTCTTTGGTCCTGTCTCCTAATGAATTACACAAGGAGGTTGGAGCAGATGATCCCCAGGTTTCTTTTCAGTTCTGTTATTTTGTTTCTGTGTTTCTGAAACCAGGACCATGTTGGGCTTCAATAATATAAGTGTAAAAAATAATGGATGACAATGACTGCTCTGAAGATGTCCAAAATTTTATGCTGTGAACACTTGGCCCAGGAGTGTATATTTCACAAGATATTAATGTTCCCATGTACACACTGTACACAAGGCTGTGTGAAAATTCACATTTTCATTTCAACATTCTGTCACTTCTACTTCCACTTCAGAATGTATGTGTCACAGCCAAAGACACTGATAGGGTATATGATTTCTATATACCAGGTGCTGGGAATGTATCTGGGTCTCTACCATCCTTCAGGCAGTGCTATCAGAAAGAACTTCACGTGTTGATGCTAACGCTCAGCATGGCTGTGCAATGTGGAAAGCCGTTAGCCTCCAGTGGCTACTGAAGAAGTGACTTCTGAGTTTTATTTAACTTTAATTCATTAAAATGTAAGTCACACACATGGCTACTGATGACTGAACTGCCCGATCTCAGAATCTTATCACCCAGAAGCCCACAGAATGAGGGGATCCACTTTCAAACCAGAGATGCAAAGAAGATGTAGGTGAGGCTCTTCTATGGCAGGGCTTTCAGAAATATAATCACTGTTATCCATATGAAAACTATCTCACATAAGAGGAAAACTGTTTATCTTTTCTTAAAGAAAAGACAATTAAATGACTGTGGTAAAATCATCTTCCCTAAAAAGAGGAGAAAAAAAAAAAAAAAAAAACACCACCAAGTGAGCGCTACTGCCATCTTGTGGATTCTGGATGCTGGGACAGTTCAGAGACGTGCTCCCTGAGGAGCGGAGTTATGAGACAGGCAGTGTTCACAAGAACCCTGAAGTTGTACCCTTTGAATGGGTTTGAGGTGAGCTATAGTCACAGGACATCAAAGAATACCCGCATGATGCAAATCAATTTTAGAAAAACTATCTTTTAGCCTTGAAAGACTGATAGAGTTTGGGTAACTATCCAAATTCAGTAACTAAGTCCTAAAAAAAAAAAACAATTGTTGGGTTTTATTTTGATTCATTTCTGCAATAAGCCATTAAAAAAATTACCTGCTGTCCTCATTTACTTCTTCGAATATCCAGGAAAAGGAGATACAATCACGTAGTTAATTTTCAGGATTCTTGAATCAAAATAAAAATATATCTCTGTGTATGTTTCTGTTTTAAATTTCTAAAAATGTGTCTGATTGTCACCCATGCTCTATTTTCTTACCCAAACACACACACATGCACATATAACCTTGTAGTGATTCATTTTATTTTCTCTTATTCCATATTCTTCACATTAAAAGCATTTTAGGACCCTTTAAGGCAGGAATTCTGTCCTTGGTAACGTGATGCTGGTCAAATATTGCTTATAATTTGTATTTATTTCCTGGATCTCCTTTTCCTAAGGCTCTCACAGATCCTCCCTTGGTACAAATGAGAATATGAGTATTGCTTTTATTTTAGACAGTGCTTATCTCACAGAGTGAAAAGATAATAAAATAAAAATAGTCTTGTGCTTCTTCTAAATTATTTCATTTGATTAATGACTGTCATTTATGACTTTTTTTTGCTACTTCTGTCTTGGATATTTCTTTGGAAAAGGTGTATAGATTCATTACATCTTCTAATGTATTGTCCTATAGTTTATAAGATAAAGTCAAGCATGTATCTGCTGATACTTTTTAAGTTGACCTGTCTTTGCACTTAGAAATGTCTCTTAATAGTAGGCTTCCCTGGTGGCTCAGGTGGTAAAGACTTTCGTGGAGAAGGAAATGCAATCCACTCCAGTATCCTTGCCTGGAGAATTCCATGGACAGAGGAGCCTGGCAGGCTACAGTCCATGGGGTTGCAAAGAGTCAGGCATGACTGAGCAGTTATCACTCACTGCATATATGATAGGGATGACGAGAAATAATCCTGAATGTATAATTATGACAGGTATGGGAAAGAACACAGGTGATTTTACATATTTTATTTCTTTACATTTGGCTCTGGAATGGGGCTGATGCTGGGCATCGGAGACATCTTTTTAAACAAATAACCAAAAACTAGCTTAATTTTTTTTAAAATTTGACAACATCAAATTGACCATTAATATTAGGTCGTTCTATAAACTTGAGTTCATGTACATTAATGTATACACGAGGCAGAGACTGAAGAGAAGAAGGTAGGGAGCATGGGCACATAAGGACCTCAGGCATCAGAAGATCATTTGTTTCTGAAAGAAGAAAGAACTTTTTGATGTCATAAAGTGGCACAGGGAGACTATATTCTGTTCTGGCTTCCCTGGTAGCTCAGTCGGTAAAGAATCTGCCTGCAGTTCAGTTGACCTGGGTTTGATCCCTGGGTCAGGAAGAGTCCTTGGAGAAGGAAATGGCAAACTACTCCAGTATTCTTGCCTGAAAAATGCCACGGACAGAGGAGCCTGGTGGGCTGCAGCCGCTGGGATTGCACAGAGTTGGGCATGACTGAGTGACTAACACTTTCTATTCTGTTCTGTAGAAGAAGTAACAGGGTTTTGAATCTATCATGATGAACAGTAAGTAAAGTGTGTGCTGGCTGTTACTGTCAGTCCCTCAGCTGTGTCTGACTCGCTCAGTCGCTCTGTGTGTGACCCGGACTGCGCCCAGGTCTCCTGTACTGGAGGCAGATTTTTTACTGTCTGAGCCATCAGGGAAGCCTGCAGTGTGCTGGAAAAGATGCACCGAGACTGTGGCAGCAGGCCCAGTAGAGCAAGACCAGAGCATTGCAACGAACTGGTGGAATCTGTAATGACTCTGCTAGTAGCTCCAGCTCTAGTGATATACCCGGTCATTTCAGTCAACTAGTGGAGTCGGAAGTGGAAAAGAGTTTCCTGAATCACTGACTTAAAAAGAGAAAGGAAGGCTTACCTTTCAGTGGAATAGGTAAAAATAGGAGAACATATAGGTACAGAAGAAACTGAGAAATCAGAGACAAATCAAATATAATTCCCAAGGAATAGAAAAGACAGCATCATCAAAGCTATTAAAGCTGACCATAATAAAAACGAACATATGAAAACCAGGAGCACTTCAAATGAAAGAAGACAGGGCTTCCCTTGCCTAATTTCCATTTTCAACAATAAATTTATTGACCAAATGTAGGTCAATGAAGTAACAGTAGCAGATTTTGAAGGTTTATACATCAGGAACTTCAGAGGACATAACATCCTGGGAGATGTTCACGAAAGAGGACTCAAATGTTAGGATGCACACACTCGATTTTTCTTCTGCTGGAATTTAAGTAAAAAATTTTAAGGGCAATAAGAAAAATTTATGTCACCTAAGTTTAAAGGGAAAAAATTAATATGTCTATTTCTGGCATTATAGCAGATGAGATAATCTGAAAACTCATCTGCAACTAAATCTAGAAAGGCAGGATGAAATACAATAAAAATTCTTGAAATTTAAAGATAGGCTACAAAGGGAGCAAGATATCGAAACCAAAAATGAAGAGAGAAATGAGAGCCACTGTTGTGAGTGTGTGAGCTGAAACTGTACAACTCTGGAGTATTTGATTTTCATAGAAATACTCATATAAGGAGAAATTGGGGCTTAGCAAGGAAGAGAGGAGGAATTGATATAGCTTACAGCTTCATAAAGCCAAGATTCTCAAAGGGCTACATACTCAGTGAAAAGGAATCTTAGAAAATTTCTGCATATCAGCTGGGGAAAATGACAAAAATAATTGGGTGTCTCAGCCTTGATTCAGGGAATTGATAAGCATATATACTCCCTCAGCATAATTTGAGGGCTAAATGTATGTGGTCTGAATTGTCTGGAAATTTTTTAACAGAGTAACATAAAATTATCCTAGGCTATTGATAGCTCTGGGGCTCCTAGTAGATAAAAAAAGTCACTAGGAATACTTTTATAACCCAGAACATAAGAGGTTTTGTTAATAAGAACCCTATCTTCCAAATAACAGGCTTATAATACAATATTTTAAACCTCAAGATAAAAATTCAGCATATATTGTAAAATAAAGAACATTAAACATCAAAAATTTCAGATAGCATTTCAATATGACATGTAATATAAAATAAATGTTTGATGTACATAAATACTGATTCTGCTAGAAAAGTGAACTAATGTTATGTTATGCATGGTTAGTTGTGTCTGACTCTTTGCAACCCCTCCAGGCTCCTCTGTCCATGGACTTTTCCAGGGAAGAATACTGGAATAGGTTGCCATTTCCTCATCCAGGAGATCTTCCTGATGCAGGGATCAAACCTACATCTCCTGTGTCTTCTGCATTGGCAGCAGATTCTTTACCACTGAGCCACCAAGGAAACTTAAAGATTTTCATAAAATTAAAAATATAGTCTTCAAAATGAAAGATCTAGCAGACAGGTTAAACAACTGAACATAGAACTAGTGAACTGTAAGATATATTTGAAGGAATTGTGCAATTTTCATCATGAAGAAACAGAGAAGAAAATATGAAAAGAAGTTAAGAGACGTGGAGAACAGAATGACAAGGTTCAACACAGTAAATAGCAGATGCATTAAGAGGAACTATGAGGATGGAGAAAATGTGATATTTAAAGGTACCATGTAAAAGATTTTCCAGAACTTTTAAAAGACATGAATTTTTATTTTTTTAAATTTCACTGAAGTATGATTGCCTTGCAGTGTTGTTTTTCTCAGTTCAGTTCAGTTGCTCAGTCATGTCCAACTCTTTGTGACCCCATGGAATGCAGCATGCCAGGTTTCCATGTCCATCACCAACCTCTGGAGCTTTCTCAAATTCATATCCATCAAATTGATCATCCATCCAACCATTCCATCTTCTGTCATCCCCTTCTCCTCCTGCCTTCAATCTTTCCCAGCATCAGGGTCTTGTCCAATGAGTCAGTTCTTTGTATCAGGTGACCAAAGTATTGGAGCTTCAGCATCAGACTCTCCAATGAATATTCAGGACTGAGTATTCCCCTCCTCTTTGGCAACCACAAGTCTGTTCTCTATGTCTATGAGTCTGTTTTTCTTGCGTAGATATGTTCATTTGTGTCATATTTTAGATTTCACATATAAGTAATATCATATGGCATTTGTCTTTCTCTTTCTGACTTACTTAGCTTATAATGATAATCTCTAAGTCCATTCATGTTGCAAATGACATTATTTCATTCTTTTTTATGACAGAGTAATATTCCATTGTCTATATGTACCACATCTTCTTTATCCATTCATCTGTTGATGGACATTTAGATGTTTTCCTTGTCTTGGCTATTGTAGATAGTGCTGCAATGAACATATGGGTGCATGTATCTTTTTGAATTATAGCTTTGTCTGGGTATATGCCCAGGAGTGAGATTGTTGGATCATGCGGTAACTCTAGTTTTAGTTTTTTGAGGAAGCTTCCTACTGTTTTCCACAGTAGTTCCACTAATTTACAAACCTACCACCAATGTACGAGGGTCCCCTTTCTCCAAACTCTCTCCAGTGTTTATTGTTTATGGACTTCTTAATGACGGCCATTCTGATGGGCGAGAGGCGGTACTTCATTGTTGTTTTGATTTGCATGTCCCTAATAATTAGCTATGATGAGCATCTTCTCATGAGCCTGTTGACCATCTGTGGGCTTCCCTGTTGGCTCAGTAGTAAAGAATCTGTCTGCCCATGCAGGAGACACAGGTTTGATCCCTGGGTCAGAAAGATCCACTGGAGAAGGAAATGACAACCCACTCCAGTATTCTTGCCTGAGACATCCCATAGGCAGAAGAGTCTGACAGCCGACAGTCCGTGGGATCTCAAAAGAGTCAGACACGACTTAGTGACTAAACAGCAGTTGACCATATGTGGAAAGACAAGAATTCTTAAATTCAGTGAGCACAATTAATTCATGGTAAAGAAAATTTCATATCTAAAAATATTTAGTGGACAAACAGAACACTAAAAAATAATTGCTACCAATTAATAATAATTAGGTTGTCTGCACACTTCCCAACTGCAACAAAAGTAAGCAGGAAAAACAAGCAAATAAGATGTGAAAGAGTTTTGAGAAATAATCTTCAACTGGATTTCTGTACCCAGATCAACTATGGTTTAAGCATGGGAGATAAATAAGGGCATTTGCAGACAAAATATATTGAAAGAGTTTACCAATTATGAAATGATAGAAAAAGAACTATCAAAGAATGAAGTACAGGAAGAATTGTGAACTTACAGGATACAAGCAGGAATGATTATCCAGCAAAATGCAAATGTAGGAAATCTAAATATGATGGTGATGATGTCATTGATAATGATGATGGTGACAACTGATTTAGAGGATATAAATGCAAACTTTAAAATGCAGAGTGAAAACACTTAAGACAAATGGTGTAGGATTAGCATTAAAGTTTTCTCTAGTGTCTTATATTGTTTGTGAAGAGCGTAGGGCAAATTGATTAACTTTAGGCTTTATTATGTTTATTTAACAGTTACTATTGTCTATATTAAAATGTAAAGGGCTAACAATAAAGGAAAATATGATGAAAGAAAATATAATGTATATATGTTACATATACATATACGTTATATTTCTTTTATATTCTCTTATACTTGCATAAAATGACCATTTTTACCTAAAAAATGAAATCTACTTCTATAATAAAGAAATATATTTGTATTTTCTGAAAATATAAAGACATGAGGAATATGCTGCATTTGCTTATACAGTGATTATTTTATTACTTTGTTCTTTTCTACTTAGGATTGCTTCTTAAAACTGGGAACATTTCCTTATATATCCAAAAATAACATTATCATATGTAGCAGTAATTTCTCAATATCTCTAGATACTTATACGAAATATCCTTGAGTTGATATTTCCTCCTAAATAGAATCCAATGTTGTCTTTCCTTTTGAAGGCATAATGTTCCTTTGGTATCAAAGAGATGTTCAGCTCCTCACTAACATTTACTTAATGTTAACAACAATTGATAATCTTTTCCTGAATCAATTAAGGCTGTAAAGTGATGATTCTCTAATTCTATCTTTCTTCTAAATATATTACCTGGAATTTTCTATAAAGTGGACCTTTTTTATATTTTATTTGTTTCATCAATTGAGACTATTTGGTTACCCTAAAATAAGATTCTTGTTTGAAAGACAGAGTAAATAGTTTCTGCCCTTTCTTTAACATTTTTCAAAGCAAGGAATTACTTTAAGAGTGGCCTCAATTGACCACAAATGATTTTTTTGGCTTTCTCTTTTTTTAGTATCATTATAAACAGATGGATTTCCATAAATGCCAAGTGGTTCAATCAATTACAATCATTATATTTTCATTCTCTAATTGACATAATTCTGGCCATAGAAGAGCTCCACTAGGTTGGCTCCTGTGTCCTTTTGACATAACCCATTAATCTTGAAAATGTTCTTGCTTTTTGGCAGGACAAGATATTCCAGGCTTATATAGTACCTTCTTTGCTCAGACCTGTACTCAGTCATTTCCTCAAGGGCCCTTGTTTCTTTTAGTCATGAATTATATTAAAGATGAGAATCTGAGCAATAATTCATTATTGGTATGGCGACCATCCTTCTAGGCCATTGGCGTGAACAATATGATGCAGTCAGTAACCTTATTTTACCTTTTCACCTTCTAGTCCCCTTTTCTCTTTTTTTCCCTCCTTTGTTGTGCTACTTCTAAATTGCTAAATGAAAGTTATGTTCTTTGTCCACCAATATTCTCTACTATATCAGTGATCATAGTAAATATAAATAGAGGCAAAAATTGCCAGTTAGAATGAGGAGAATCTCTAAAAAATTCACAGACCCACTAGTTACAAGCAATATGTCTAAAACATCATTACAAAGAATGAGAGTAGAGGAGATTAAAAAATACAGGCATGAAAAACACTAACCATGAAAAAGGCACAGTGGCTGTATTAATATCATAACAACCTAGAATTTAAGGGAAAAATTCTATTAGGAATAATGAGGACTGTTACATAATATAAGAGGAATAAATTTTATACAAACTATAATAATTCTGCAATTGTACATATATAGTTACATTGCCTCAAATTTCATAATGTAAAATTGTTAGCATTTCCAGGGGAAATTTACATATCCACAATCATACCATCATGTATGTATCTGGGATGTTTTTACATGTAAAGCAAAAGCTTAACATAGAAGCCATAGAAGTTGAAACAAAACAGTGGGCAAGCTTTTTGTCTAGTGGATATATATGGAACCTTGTAGTCCAGAGTTGCAGGATGTACTTCCAAGGATACACAGAATATGCGCAAAGCTATCCCTCACTGGGATGCAAAACAGTATCATCAAAACCAAAGAGCCAATATAGGGTCCACATTCCCTGACCAATAAAGTTGGGACTCAGAATCAAAACAACAATAATAAAAATGTGTCTTTCTAAATGACTCAAAAATAAAAAAATTAATGAAAATGTTACATATGAAAACTTGTGGAATGCAATTCAGTTAGCTCTCAGAAGGACAGATACAACCTCTAAATATGTCTTTAGAAAGACTGAAAATTAAAAAACCAAGCAGACAACTCGAGAAGTTAGACAAAGAAACAGCAGGGTATGTGCAAAGAAAGCAGAAGGAAAAAATCATAAAGTCCCCAAATTAATTAATTAAATAGAAAACAAAGTTTAATGAATAGCATTGATAAAGGTAAAAAACCCTTCCTTTAAAAAGATGGACATTGTAGAAAACCCTGTGGGATTAAAGACCTAAATGTAAGATTGGATGCTATAAAACTTTCAGAGGAAAACATAGGCACAACACTGTCTGACATAAATCACAGCAATATTTTTCTAGATCCATCTCTTTGAGTAATGGAAACAAAAGCAAAAATTAACAAATGGACCTAATTAAACTTAAAAGGTTTTGCAGAGCAAAGGAAATCATAAACAAAACAGAGAGACAACCTAGGAGATGGGAAACGATATTTGTCAATGATGCAACTGACAAGGAATTCATATATATAAACAACTCATGCAACTCAATATCAAACAAAGAAACAAACAGGCCCATTGAAAAAGTGGGCAGAAGACCTAAACAGATACTTCTCCAAAGAAGACATATTTATGGTCAACAGGCATATGAAAAAATGCTCAGCATTACTAATTATTAGAGAAATGAAAACCAAAACTACCATGAGGTATCACTTCACACCAGTCAGAATGCTAAGCACTAAGTCCCTGCAGTTGTGTCCAACTCTTTGCAAGTTGGACTATAGCCCACCAGGCTCCTCTGTCCATGGTATTCTCCAGGCAAGAATACTGAAGTGGGTTGCCATGCCCTTCCCCACCAGTCAGAATGGCCATCATCAGAAAGTCTTTAATAAATGCCAGAGAGAGTGTGGAGAAAAGGGAATCCTCCTACATGGGTAGGAACATAAATTGGTATAGCCACTATGGAGAACACTATGAAGGTTCCTCCAAAAACTAAAAATAGAGTTGCCATATGATCCAGCAATCTCTTTCCTGGGCATATGTCCAGAAAAAATGAAAACTCTGATTTCAAAAGGTACATACATCCCAATGTTCATAATAGCACATAATAGGCAAGGCAAAGAAGCAGCCTAAATGCTGAAAGACTGAGGAATGGATAAAGATGTGGTGTATGTACACAATGACTATTCAGTTCAGTCCAGTTGCTCAGTCGTGTCCGACTCTCTGTGACCCCATGAACCACAGCACGCCAGGCCTCCCTGTCCATCATCAACTCCCTGAGTTCACCCAAACCCATGTCCATTGAGTCAGTGATGCCATCCAACCATCTCATCCTCTGTTGTCCCCTTCTTCTCCTGCCTTCAATCTTTCCTAGCATCAGGATCTTTTCCAGTGAGTCAACTCTTCTCATGAGGTGGCCAAAGTATTGGAGTCTCAGCTTCAGCATCAGTCCTTCCAATGAACAACGAGGACTAATCTCCTTTAGGATGGACTGATTGGATCTCCTTGCCGTCCAAGGGACTCTCAGGAGTCTTCTCCAACACTGCAGTTCAGAGGCATCAATTCTTCAGCGCTCAGCCTTATTTATAGTATTACTCAGCTGTTAAAAAGAATGAAATAATGCCATTTACAGCAACATGGGTGGACCTAGAGATTATCATGTGAAGCAAAGTAAGACAGACAAATACAAGATATCTCTTACATGTGTATTCTTAAAAAATTATACAGATGAAGTTATTTACAAAACAGAAATAGAATCACAGGCAAAGAAAGCAAACTTACAGCTACCAAAGGGGAAAAGGCAGGGGGATAAATTAGGAGCTTGGCATTGACAGATACACATTGCTGTTGTTGTTTAGTTACTAAGTTGTGTTCACCTCTTTTGCAACCCCATGGACTGTAGCCCACCAGGCTCCTCTGTCCATAGGATTTCTCAGGCAAGAATACTGGAGTGGGTGGCCATTTCCTTCTCCAGGGGATCTTCTTGACCGGGGATCACTCCTGCAGCTCCTTTACCAGAGCCACCAGAAAAGCCCCCAGATACACATTACAGTATATAAAATAGACAAGGATTGACTATATAGCACAGAGGACTATATTAAATATTTTATAATATCCTCTAATGAAAAATAATATGAAAATACATATTCATGTCTATGTGAATATATTATAGGAGTCACTTTGCTGTACATCTGAAACTAATGCAGTATTATAAATCAACTGTAACTCAATTGGAAAAAAAAGAAAGAAAACCTCCCTGGTAAGGCTGATCAAGAGAAAAAAGAAGGAAAAAAACAAACCCCCAAAAGTGTTAGGAATGACGAAGGGCATGTGATCAGAGCTTCCATAGAAGATAATCCTCGTGCATCTTGCTTCCAAGCTGTGTTTTCCATGAGCACAGAGTGCTTATGCAGTGCAGAATGGGCACTACAACAATATTTGCTGAGCAATTATTAAATATATGGACCAGGTAAATGTCCTCGACAGCTGTGACATCTTAATCACTAATTAATGGACAAAGTAATTAATTAGTTTTTTGTTTTCATGACAGGGGACAGCTGAGGGGGAAAGAAGTTTTCTAAGGAATGTGTGGTGATATAGGGAAACTTAGGATAGGACTGAGGGAGAAATAGGGCAATGAAGTCATAAGTCCAAAGATAACTCGACCTCTGCATGCTTGTGAGTTAATGAGCACTCACAGGCTTTGTGGTGGTTTCACCTTAAAATGGAATTTAGTGTTCAGAGGTTTGATCACACTTTTAAGGTAGTAGGTTCACAGTTTAACTTTTAAAAATTAAATTCACAACAAAGAGAGACATTTTAAATGACATAGCTCTACATGAACACAGAGATAAAAATCCGCCACAGGAATAAGTGCTCAGTACACTGTATTCAGAAAAGGTTTTAAGAGGGGAAACCCTGCCAATGAATATATGCAACTTCAAATAAATTATTATTGAAGGATATTCCCTAAAGAGATTTTTTTTCTTTCCCTAATTATTTGAAGTGTTGTCAAATTCTAGCAAAAAGAACATGAAAGGGAAACACTGAATAACACACACAGTATACATATTTATAACACTTCCAAAAATATATACTCATTTTGGACTCTCAAATGCCTCCTTTATTATTTATTGCTGAGAACAAATGTGATATTAAATGAGTATTGATTTGAATATGATCTTACTGTTCATTGCAAATTTTATGTAAGAGAATCAAACAATATTTGATTGTTCTCTGAGGACATTGGTCCTTACCTAGGTTTGAATAAGACAAATCTGGATACACATTTTTGTCAAGTGGTCAGATAGTTAAACCTCAATGTGAAAAACTCCCTGTTTTAATTGTTAGGTTCAGGAGCTAGTAGAGGATAGGAAGAAGGATGCATGTTCCAAACTATTAACAGAAAAAAGAGACTTCAGTCATTACAAACATTAAAAACACTTCTACTCTTGATGTTCTGACATTAATTGTCAGGTGACTGGCTCCCGGTGTTGAAGGCATAACAGCTGAGAAAAGCAAAGTTATTGTTGCTCTTAACTCTTTCATAAGACTTTTGGTTGTGGGATTAGGTGGTGGGAGGGCCACAAGTGAAGGCCAAAAATTAAAATTTCACAGACTTTCTTTCAGTTAAGTAAAATTTGCATCTTGCACAAATTAATTGGACTTTTATAACAGATGGAGCCAGATCTAGGGTCAGCAGAAAGAAAGTTTTCAGTTGATTGATGAGACTTGATGAAAATTTCTTACCTCTTTTAAAGAATCCAAGAATTTTACAGAGATAATTCAAGTCCATCCGTGTAGCTTGAGCACAGGCATCAGGGTGAAAACATATTAGGGCCAATTCTGTGTCTGTTTTGAATCAGCCCAACTAACACGTTTCCAATAGGAAGGTTGTTTTCTTCTTTTTCTCTCAATTGTGTTGGCTAAGTGACAGCACCGTGGAGGTGGACTTCTCTCAGTGTCTCACGAAGCATAGCTGGGTGCATCATGCCATTTACAGACAGTTATTTCAGCTTTGTGAGATAAGAATCTCAAAGTGGCATCTGTGAATAGACTTCATGACCTCTATTAAAAAACATTACACCCAACCAACCACCACATGAGGTAGTGTAAAAATCTTGTCGTTGTCCATCATTTGAATGAGTTAAATTTGTATAAAATTTTGTTAGAAGTATCTTAGGCAATCTAGCTATTTCTTTTTAAGAGATGTTTAAAAGAAAACAACTTTACATGCTTCTCAAAGATGGAAAAGATTGAAGGTAGATGCAATTTCAGACACCTATAGAGATATTTTTCTGAACATTTCTCTGACATACCTACTGAGTTTGTTGTCCTTTGGTGACCTGCATTATGGGCTGCAGCTCACAGTGGTGGTTGAATATACATTTGTCACTGAAGGGACTAAAAAATCCCCAGTGTTCCTGGTCTGGGTGTAATAAAACAGACAGCTGAACTTGAACTGATTGAAAGGCTGTCTAGCCTACAGCTACAGGCAAAGTTAAGGATATGGGCATGGCAATGCTTATAAATTGACTTAGCTATTACCACTGACTCCATGGAGTGTCCACCATCTTTGTATGTGACTTCCTGAACTTGAGGTTATATTGAGAAAGATCTTCACCAGGAAGAGCTTAGCAGTCAAAAAGACCTTCCTCACATCAGCAGCATCAGCTGTGCATTTATACACATTCTGAGTATGTGTTTTTTTTGTGTGTGCATATGCATACATACAATGATGTAATGGCTATGGAAAATGGGTTCCCAAAGGCAAAAAATGAATAAGGATAGTTCTTTTTATTGACACATATAACACAGAATCTTCAAGTCGGTGTGTGGGAGGCATTTGTAATCCAGAATAAGGGTTAAATGTCTGTATTTGCATCTGAGGATGGAAATTAGGCTCTGCCAGAAATACAATGAACAGCATCAGTTTCTCATCTGTAAAAGTGCACGGGATATGCTAGCAGTCTCTCCAAAGCCATCTTTACTGACGCTCTCATGACAGGGCATCACCCTGAGAAACAAGCAAGGTCGTTGCTGTTATTGATTTCTAAGGCTTGGTCACCGTGCGTGGGGCTTGAAGTCCAGTGTCATTTGTAGATGTGACCGTGAAACAATGTAATTAGATGCCAGTTTGATTTCAGAAATCATCACAGATCTGCCTCCCAACCCTGTAAGGACAACTCTCTATCATTCCAAGTCCCTTGCATTTATATTCATGTAAAAGATGCACAATTCAATAAATGTGAACAATTAAATAAGGAATGAATAGGAATACAGGCCTAGGCAGAGTCCTGTTCCTATAGGACCTAGGTTGAAAGGAGAGGGAAGGTCTGTTGAAAACAGAACAGGAAAGATAAGTTAGTAAATATGAACCATAGTGCTCAGCTGGTTAATTTAAGACGCTTTTTATGGTATCTTATTGGATAGCCAGCAAGCTGCCCTTGTCCTTGTCTAAAAGGGTCACAGAAGGCCTGAGATCATGACTAATGTCCGAGGAGAGACATGGGACCATGGCTTAGGCAGAGGAAAAGGGAAGATCTCAACCTCATAAGGTAAAGTGTGTGCATTGGGGGTCAGACTTCTCACAGAGTGTATAGTTCAAGTCTAAACTAATATTCTAGCCCATTTCATAAGCCTGGTTGACAACTGGGTAAGAGAATTAGAAACTGGATAAAAGTCATACAGCATCCTCTCCTGAAATGTGGTTACTGAAGATGTTTTCAAATAAGCATGCCCATCCCCTACCCCAGAGCCACTGATCCTTTTCTCCTTACCTCTTCTTTAAATCAGAAGGAGAGAGAGTGCGGGGATTTTTTTTTTTTCAGCATTAAACATTGTTTATTTCTATAGTTGCCTCTCTAATTAGTCATTTGCACAGTTTACATGCAAATAAAGTAACGATACAGGTTTATGTGTGAACCGCTTGTACTTGTCCCTGTAAGTGATTACAGCTAATTTTGGTAAATAATTTATATTGCACTTGGAGGCATAAAATGAATTTACAAATGAGAAAAAATTAAAACAATTGTTTCACACCCTCTGACATTTCTTCACATCTTGAATCTGAAGGTTTTTATCTCCCTGGTTGGCCTTAATTATCCTAGTGTTGTAGTAATTCTTTTAGAAGTGATTATCAGAAAATCATCTTCTTGCTTTTCATCATATTGATGACACTGAAAATAGTTTTCACTATTATGCTTTTATAGGCTACATTATTACAGTTGGTCTTGAAAATATCTTATTATTGTGCATGCAACTTGGCAACTGAATTTAACTTTAGTAAGGATAATTCAGCCATTTGCTTCAATTTTGAAGACAAAACTGATCAAATACTCTATTACTCTGCATTTCCCATGTGAAATGGAGCTCCTTTGGAATATGTAGGGCATTTCTTGTTGGATTACTATTATTACTTTTTAATGGTAAAATTAGCACTTTAGTCACACATGTCAACTTCAAGGCCACAGAGAACAGGAAGCTGGTGACTAGTCCATGTCATGACCTGGACGTAGAAGCATGGGTTTCAGACAATGAGTGCACCACCCCTTCCTAAGTTATACACATCATTTTTCCCTCTTTCTCTTTCAGTTTTATTGAGAAATAATTGGCATAGAGGACTCTATAAGTTTAAGGTGTTCAGCATAATGATTTGATTTGTACCATGAAATGATTACTGCAAAAGGTTTAGTGAACATTCACCATCTCATGTAAATACAAAAATTAAAGAAATAGAAAAAAGACACTTTGTTTTCCTTGTAATAAAAACTCTTAGGATCTACTCTCTTAAGAGCTTTCATATATAATGTACAGCAGTGTTAATTATATTCATTACCATGTACTTTACATTCCTAGTACTTCCTTATCTTTTAACTGAAAGGTTGCGCCCTTTTGCTAGTTTCATCCAATTCCTCTCTACCCACTCCCTTCCTCTGGTAACCACACATCTGGTCTCTTTTTCTGTGAGTTTGTTTGTTTGCTTTTGAAGTACAATGCTGTGTTAGTTTCTGCTATACAATAGTGATTTGATATTTCTGTTTCAAAATGGTCACCTAGGTTTAGCTCTTGGATTCTTTTTATTTATTTATTTATTTTTGGCTGTCCTGGGTCTTCGCTGCTGCAAATGGGCTTTCTCTATTTGTGGCGAGCAGGGGCTACGCTCTAGTTGTGGTGCACAGGTTTTTTCATTGTTGCTTGTGATGGCTTCTCTTGCTGTGGGGCACAGGTTCTAGGCCCCCGGGCTTCAGTAGTTGTGGTGCACAGGCTCAGGTGCCCCATGGCATGTGGCATCCTCCTGGCTCAGGGGTTGAATCCACGTTCCCTGAATTGGCAGGCAAATTCTTAGTCACTGGACCTCCAGGGAAGACTCAGCACTTGGATTTTTAACATAGAGAACCAAACACAGGCTTTACTTTCATGAAAACTGATTGATTAATTAATGATCCAACAGCTATTAGAGAATATCTGTTATATACTAAGACTAAGCAAGTTCTTGGAGATATACATATGCATAAGAGCCCTACTTTTAGGGACCTCAAAATCTAGAGGAAAAATCAACATTTTAACAAATATTGCATATATGATTATATGCCAACTGTAATAGAGTTCATCATAAGAGATGCTGGCAGTGGAGTGGAAAAGTAAGCATACTGCTAAGAAGACTGACTAGGGGCAAGGACTCTGGAACCAGTCTCCTGAGATCTGAATCTTAACTCTACCCTTTGCTAGCTGTGTGACAGATCTGCTTATAAATGAGGCATAAATAATAGCACATAACATATAGAGCTATTGTAAGGAAAAAGTGAGATGATATTTGAAAAACAGGATAAGAAATCATAAAACATTGATAATAACATATGCTCTGAAAGTGTCTGTTTAATTAATTCTGCTAGAAAGTTGGAGGTTAGGTACAGAAATCTTCACAGAGGTGATGTATTAATTGAATCTTGAGGAATGGGTGGGAATTTGTCACTGTAGATAAGGGGGCTGATCAGATGGGCAGCTTTTGAGGGTGCCATTCTACATGGGGTGCTAAAACATCACTTGACAATTAAAAGATGGTGCAATTGTATTTATTGGAGCTCCTCCCAGGGAGAGCACTGATTGTAGTCATAAGGAATGAGATGAAAAGACGGTTGGAGTAGAGGAGGAGGACTCCCAAGGGCTATGCTTATATTACAGCAGATGGTCACTAAGTGGCTTCCTGGGAGATGGGTCTGCTTAATTGCTCGATGGTTATTAGGATGAGCTCTTACCCCACAATGCTTTCAGTCTTTTCTCTAGATTACTATTAATTTGACACAGTGCCTCTTGCTAACTTGCCTTGAAACGATGTTATATGGTTCTCCTATGGCCAGGGATGCATAAGGGTGGGGCAAGAAACCTCCCCAGAGTAACAGGCAATGATGACGGGATAACAGATGGGACCATAGTGTGAAGGGCCTCAGACATATGCCAAGAGTCTGGACTTAATCCTTGAGGCAGTGAGTAGCCATGATGGAATGTAAGCTGGGGATGATATAAACAGATTCAAATTCTAGTAAGATGGCTCTGGTTACAAGGGGAGGCAAGGACATACTACGGGAGGCATTTGAAACCATCCAGGAGCTAGAGGATGAACACCTGAAATAGTGAGGCATTGTGGATGGAAAGGGATTAGACTCAAAAATAAAGAGAGGACAGCAGCTATAGAACTTGGTGACCAAAGAGATGCAGAAGGTGCTTATTTTATTATTATTACTATTTGCATATTTATTGTAAAAAATAAAAGATTCCTAAGCATGTTAAGAGTCCTGCCAAATCAAATCTGAGTATATGAATTGGAATCAGGAGCAGCTACCACCATGTCAGGGCAGCCTGGGCACTTGGGTGTTCTGAGGGATGCACATTTCCTGAAAGAATTCAAATTAATGATGGACTATTGTCATTGAGAAATGTAGTTAATTATAAAGATAATTATTAATAAATGATATTTGTGTGCTTTCAAAGAATAAATAATCAATGTAACCTCTTTCAGCGCAAAAGATGTCAATTTACAAATGCAAAAGAATGTAATACAAAACTTTGTTCTTTTTTTTTGCTTCAGTTATGTTAAAGTTTTCTTCAGACTTTTATTTATGTCTGTCACTCTCTATGACTGCTAGTGAGTTCTCTTGTCACCTTTTCTGAAAGGAATTTGACAGCAGTCTGCATATCCTTTGAACTTTAAAACCCTTGGCTTTACAGTAGCTTAATTAAGGATTCTTTAGCTTAACTAGGTTATATATATATATATATCTTTGTTCAATCCTAATTGGGCTCTGAGCCTGTCTCTTAGCATTTCTTGACTAACATTCCTGACATTTTTTTTTTTATTGGCATTTCATTGTAATTTCTCCCAGCCTTCCTTTCTTATCCTAAAAGAAGGAATTCTGCTTTCAACAGATTTCATGCAGGAAAGACTGGCACTTCTTTATCACATAAACTACATAATCCTGTATGCAACAGAGATTTTATTAAACTCAAAACACTTAAAGAAAACATGTATAATGTTGTGATTAGAGCATTGACGTAATGTCAGACCTAAAACCCTGTGTGTACAGAGGACTACTTTGTAGAGCTTTTTCAATGCTCAGAGGACCAACATGGCGGAGTCACCTGCTCAGGCTCTGAGTGAAGAGCCCACACTTTTTAAATTGCTGCTCTTCAAGAATGAATCTCACAAGGCAAACTTGCAAAGGTAGAAACACTGCTTCAAGCAGCCCGTGTTTCAGTAGATCCCAGAAAAATTATCCTCTCACATATTGAAAGCAATAAGTTTCATTAAAAAACAGATACAGAGGAAAGGCTGATAATGTTTATTCTGTGCGTGTGCTTAGTTGCTCAGTCATGTCGGATTCTTTGCAATCCCATGGACTGTGGCCCACCAGGCTCCTTGGTCCATGGAATCCTCTAGGCAAGAATACTGGAGGGGGTTGCCATGCTTTCCTCCAGAGGAGCTTCCTGACCCAGGAATTGAACTCAGATCTCCAGTAATGCAGGCAAATTCTTTACCATTGGGCCACCAGAGAAGCCCTAATAATGTTTATTGACTAGCACCTACTGTGTGTGATGCACTCCTTACTGTGTGTAATGTGTAGTTCCCATGGCAAATCTAAAAGATGAGTGTTGCTCTTCCCACTTTACAGTTGAAGAAACTAGGGCTTCCAGGGGGTTAATGCACTCGAGATCATCAGCTGGTAAGCAATAGAATCTGGGTTCAATCCTTTGACGTGATGCAGAGGCCCTTGTTCCTTCTACTGGCCCATACTGTGTTTTTAATTGAATTTTGCTTTGATTTTTTAGAATTTAGTTTTTTAAATATTAAATATTTAATATGTCAATATTAATCACATATACATTTTCAGTGTGTGATTATGGGGAATATTCACATTTTAATGACTCCTCTCCTTAAAAAGTTTATTTATAAATTGATTGTATGAGATTTGAAGCAGGTTTTGCAAAGTAAATGGGATACAAAAATGGGGTTAGATTCCAAGACTAACCCCCTGCTAATCTCTAGGCTGGGATCCCAAAATCAAGGGGCCAGTTGGGATAGTTTAATTAAATCCACTCCAGTACTCTTGCCTGGAAAATTCCATGGGTCGACCAAGCAACTTCACTTTCACTTTAAAGAGAACTCAAAAAAATAAAAAAAGTGCTCTGGTTCTGACAGAAGAAGGGTATTTAAGAAAGGACAAAGATGGAAGAGAGTGTCCCCTGCCCCAGGTTGGGTTTCCAGCCTTGTTGGGGAAGGTATGAGTGTAGTCAGTGGATGGTGTGGAAGTTCACTGGATTGCCCCGGCCAGAGCTGATCCAGTCCCTGGGAAATCAGGGGGCAGTCTCGTGGGAGTGTAGAGAATCCCGGCCGGCTGCAGTCCCGAGGGTGCAACTGAAGTGACTTAGCGCGAATGCGTAGGCAGCTCGAGGGCGCCGTGACTCTGGGGTGCGAGTGAGCTGCCATGGTGGCGTGTGTACAGAAGGGTCAGGGGCTGCTGTGGGCACTGGCCGAGAGTGCGCGGTGACCGCACTGGGATGACCGGGGGGGGGGGGGGCGCTGAACTCAGGCCAGGGACGCGGTGCCATCGAAGGACTGACTGCGAGTAGAGACAGAGTAGCGCTGGCTGTCACACAGACCCACCACACTGCTGACGCAGCAACGGCAGTAACAGTGACAGACACCACGCCGCACCAGGACAGGGAGCCCTTCTTTCAACATCCCTTCTCTGACAAAGCATCACGACATGCTCACAGCGAAGGAGAAATAGTGACAGTCTAGCCTGGTAACCGGAGAAGGCGACGGCAGCCCACTCCAGTCCGCTTGCCTGGAGAATCCCGGGGACAGGGAGCCTGGTGGGCTGCAGTCC
>ML663573.1:4443065-4523757 GCA_007570785.1 Antilocapra americana
CCACTCCAGTGTTCTTGCCTGGAGAATCCCGGGGACAGGGAGCCTGGGGGCTGCAGTCCGTGGGGTCACTAAGAGTCGGGCACGACTGAGCGACTTCCCTTTCCCTTTTCACCTTCATGCATTGGAGAGGGAAACGGCAGCCCACTCCAGTGTTCTTGCCTGGAGAATCCCGGGGACAGGGAGCCTGGTGGGCTGCCCTCTCTGGGGTCGCACAGAGTCGGACACGGCTGACGCGACTGAGCAGTAGCCCTTTAGCACACTGCAGGTAGTGAGGAGTGAATCTGGACCTCTGAGGCAATAAATTGATAGGTGGCCCATTTCTAAGCAGGAGAGGATATTCTTATTTCCAAACCATCTATTGGGTTGGCCACAAAGTTCTTTTGAGTTTTCTCGGTAGCATCTCCATTTCCTCCTTATCCATGTGTGCAGTAAACTTTTTCCTCAGTGAAAGTAATTTCATGCTTATGCCAATTAAGAAAAAGCAAATAAATTTAAATGATTTTTACTAATTGTAAATGGCTGATTATATATCATCATCCCCAAATGTGTCAAGTTTTTTTCTGTTTCTTTTTTCTTTTTTTTGCTGCTCTGCTGCCAGCACAGCACCTGGCATTTGGGAGTTTCAATCAATGTTCATTGAATGAATGAGTCCTAGAAATATTTACATGAGTAAAGAAGAGGTATTAATGAATACTGATAATTGCTAAGTGGTAGAAATTTAGATAGTGAAAATGAGTGAAGTGAGAAAGGAGGAATGGCAGGACATATAGCATTGGTAAGAAGAGCGATTTTTGAACAAGTAAGTAAATGATCTGTTTCATTCATAGCTGGAGGATGGACACTGGGTAAATGTCCTACCTATAGCTTCCTCCCTTCTTCAGTTTTGAAATTACAGATTCACTAGACCCTCTAAACAGTTTCATTAAGTGTTTCTAAATAGAGAGAGGGGATAGATGGAGTCTCTGCACTTGGGGTTATAAGTAGGAGCAGTAGGAATTATTTCCTTGATTAGGATTAATTTTAATTGGAGAATTGTTCTCATTAGCAGAAATGAACAAGTGTTTTATTGAAGATGTGTGAAAAATCTAGTTCATATTGATAGTTTTTGTATTTTTTCTCCTTGTCACTTAAAAGTGATTTAAATTTTGTTATTGCCAAGGGAATCAGCAAGGCTCAGATGTATAATCTATTTAAGTGTCTGTCTATTTATTAATTTATTTATGATACTCCACCTTTTTCAAAAAGTGATTTAAAGCAAACATAATTAAGCCACATAAAAGATTAATTGAAAGTCCAGAAAGAAGGATTAGAAACACATAAAAGTAGGGGGAAAATCTATAACCCAAATTAGAATAATACAGTTACTGTGGAGAATGAAATTGTAGGGTGCCATATGTTGGGTGCCTAAAATATTTGTTTAGTTAGAAAAATAATTGGTTTGAGACCTAAATATCCAGAATCAGCCTCTGACTTTGCCATATGCTAGCTCAATGGCCTTGGCAATCGCTTTCTAGAGTCTCAATTTTTTCATCTGTAAAACAAAGGTAGTATTGATGTTACTATGATGATCATGAGTTTTCATATGTGTACATGTTTTGCAAAGACACTTACACATCTGAAATGTTACTATGAGAGAAACAATATCCATATGCTTGCCATATTAAATATGTGAGTAATAAAATTGGCATTAATTAAGGAGAGATTTCAGGCTGTCTTGGTGACTCAGCAGTATACAATCCATCTGCCAATGCTGGAGACACAGGTTCAATCCCTGGGCCAGGAAGATCACCTGGTGAAGAAAATGGCAACCCACTCCAGTATTATTGCCTGGGGAGTCTGTCTGGGGTCTCATCCTTCCTTTCTCCTCATGGTCTCCCTATGTGGCTACAGCAACACCTTTGCTGTCATCACAGTCTCGTGCTCAAGGCTCAGGGCCTCTGTCTGGGATTCCCAACTGCCCACTGTATATCCCCCCAAGACAGCTCCCTCTTCATGTCTCACAGGCAGCTCAGATTCAACATTTATCAAACTCATTACTTTAACCTTCAAACTTCCCCTTCAACAAAACTGATCTCAGTAGTAAAATCCAGCATCTGGGGACTTATTCTTGACATTCCCCTGTTCCTCACTTGTCCCTCATCTCCAGTCAATTATCAGGTTTTTTTTATTTTATTTTCTCTCCTGAACATCCCGCAATTCAGTCTCCTCTCTCCATTCTCACTTCTGCTACCACAGTTCAAGTCACCACTACTCTTTACCTTGACTATGTTTACTAGGTCATCAAACTACTACTCTAGGCTTCCTCATTCCTGTCCAGTATTCGGCCCAGAGGATTATTCTAAAACCCAGATCTGGTTCTCTTATCCATCCTTCAGTCTCAGTATGGAAGTCACTTGCTTTGAAAAGACTTCTCTGATTGCCTGTGGATTAGATATGAAAACTGTGAATCATTCATGGGAAGTGTGTTTTAAAAACATTAAAATGGATCCTACATAAAAAAGAGATGTGCTAAAGCCCTCTCTATATGTTAGATCTGTTGAAAAAACAAACAGAACTTATATCAGAATTAGTAAAAGTTATTAAATATCCTACAAAATAAACTTTCTTGAAACCACAGAGGAATCATGCTGTTTTTCTGGCACTGAATTCTAATTCCATCTCCACCTCTGTAAGTCCATCTTAAACTTTCACTATTTCTACTCAGAACCATCAAATCACTTGCCAGCATCACTGAGGAGAATCTCTTGACCATTGGTAAACTGTTACCAGATTATTCTGTCTTCTTCCTCCTTGCTTGCTTTCACTGTGCAGCTTTTTTTTTTTAAGTTATTTTGCACAGTATGATAAATCTCTGTTTCAGGCCTGATGCCTTGATTACATCTCTCAGTTCTTCTCTCTCATTCTTTCCAACTCTTTCAGGGAGTCCCACTGTCTTCTGAATCAAATATAGTCTTCTAATAATAGCTTTGAAAGTTTTCCATCACACAGGTCCTTCTCCTGGCCAGCTCTTATAGAGTTGTAAATTAGCTGTGGCAGTCTACCTCTCCATGGATCTCCTTCTCTTCTAAGTCCCCAACATACAAAAAAATAGCCTTAAATCAGCAGTGCTAGCATTAATCTGTATCAGAATCATTTGTGGGCTTACCTACTCAAAGAAACTTCTTCCTATTGAACATTTTTCTTTTGCAATCTACAATAGATATTCTCCAACACGTTAACAATATCTTTAACTCATTTTATTAGAGAATCATGTTTATTTGAATACGCTCTTCATGTTGGTCATATTTTCCTGCCTTAGAAAATTCTTTAAAATAGGAATAATTTATCTGTCTATTTCTACATACTGTGTGATCCTAAGTGCTTAGAAATGGCACTGTTTGCTCCATGGGGTTTCAGTAAATATTTGCTGATTTAGTGATTAATCTATGTGTTTGTAACTGATTGAGGATTATATATGGGAAGAATGAAGTATCTAGATTCTTTTCCAAGTGCTAGTTGTTATTTAGGAATGGAGTGCAAATACAATTGAATTTGTGTTATAAAGATTTTGAATATATTCAAATCCTTAGAAACTACATCTCATAAAACCTAAGAAAAGGGAATTTAGACATAAATTAGTATTATGTCCATTTGAAATATTTAAATAGTATCTTATTTATTAGAAATACAAAGAAATATTTGGAACTTTTTCATCATTGGTCACATCAATTTTTGATACGAAGAGGGACTTTATGATATCCGTCACATGATGGTCTTTGAAAATTGTAAACGATTTGGGGCCAATTCTGATAAAACTTCTTGAAGCAATCACCCTGAGCTACTCATTTGTGATGCTTTGTAGAAATTTAATGGCTTCATCATTTCAGTTTTTCAAAAATTTCTAGTCACTCCATAAAGACATATTGTGGTGGGTAGAAGTCTGAAGATGTCCACTCCAAAGTCCCACCTCTGGCTTTTCAATCAAACTCCAAGTAGGTGCTATTGTGAAGGCACTTTCCAATGGAATTAAGGTCACCTATTAGCCGATCTTAAGAGAATGATTCCAGAGGGGCCCAATATAATCACATGAGCATTTAAAAGTAGAAAAAGGAGGTAAAAGAGAGAGTAAGCCAGAGAGAGATAAAGCAGAGGAGGAATGCAGAGAGATTCTAAGCATGTGAAGAATTCTACTCACTGTTTTTGCTTTTGAGGTATAGGGGGTTAAGTGTAAATTATGGAGGAGGCCTCAAGGAGCTCAGAGTGACTTCTAGCTCACTGCCAGCAAGGAGAACAGGTACTTCAGTCCTATAGCCTCAAGGAACTGCATTCTCCCCACCTCCAGAATCAGCACAGAAGCTTAGTTTTTCCAGAGCATTCCAGTAAGAGACTAGCCAGCCAAACTCTGATTTTGGCCTTGTGAAACCTGGGGTAGAGAAATCAACCATGCCAATGCAGACATCTGACTTCATAACTATGAGACAATAGATGGGTGTTAATTTAAGCAGCTAAATTTATATTAACTTGCTAGAGCAGCAATAGAATACTAATATGCATATCAAAGAGAAACAAACTATTTCCTGATTGTAGGAGAAACTTTAACTCATTTTGGGTGGGGCCCTTCCAGGAACCATCCTGAAATTCACAGTGCTCTATGGGTGACTGCTTCAAGGTTTGCTTCAAAACACTGTGATATAGCAAAATATGGCTTATAATTCAAGATTACCCTGGGCCTCCCTGGACAATACAGGCTCCATTCTCTCAAGATCAGTTGATACGTGATCTTAATTCCATTGGAAAGTGCCTTCACAATAGCACCTACTTACTGGCTGATTGAATAGCCAGAAGTGGGAATCTTGAATTCTTCCACCTACCATAATATGTCTTTAGGGGGTGACTGGAAATTTTGGAAAAACTGGACTGATAAAAGCCATTAAATTTCTACAAAGCCTAACAAATGAGTAGCTCAGAGTGATTATTTCATTTAGAAAGATTTGTGCAAATTGAAACTGATAAGACCTTATTTTGATGGAAGCTGCCCCTCTAGAACATTATTTGTAATGCACTATTTGTGGTAGTATTCAAAGTCTACCTCAGCAGTAAAATGACCATGGGTTACATATCTATGTGGTAGGACCTGAAAAGGAGTCCAATGGAATTTTCCTATCCTGAGAAAAACATTTTTTTCATTAACTTGTCTGAAAATTTAACCTTTAGAAACCAGATATTAAATAGAGCTGTTACAGTGTTACCTTAAAGAAGTAATACTTCATCAAAATGCCTTTGTAGAGCTTGTCATAGTTTGTTGTTGTTCTTCAGTCACTAAGTTGGTCTGATTCCTTGTCTACATGTCTGATCCCGTGAACTACAGCACACCAGGCTTCCCTGTCCTTCACTATCTGGCATTTGCTCAGACTCACAGCCACTGGGTCAGTGATACTGTCTAACCATCTCATCCTCTGTTGACCCCTTCTCCTCCCACCTTCAATCGTTCCCAGCATCAGGGTCTTTTCCAGTGAGTCAGCTCTTCATATCAAGAGGCCAAAGTATGGAGCTTCAGCTTCAGCATCAGTCCTTTCAGTGAATATTCAGGGTTGATTTCCTTTAGGATTGACTGGTTTGATTTCCTTGCTGTCATAATTTACAAAGCACTTTTACATATGCTACCTAATTACCTCATAATGGCAATTTTATGACATGGATGGGGTGAGTGGGGTGGATATTTTTTTCCTCACAGCACTTTTTAATCTCTGTCTTGCTACAGGCACCTTTATTTCCTTATGGGGAATTGTCTTCTCCACTGCTGGCTGCTCCGGGTTAGGAGGACCCTGAATCAGGTATGTGGCTCTTCGCCAGCCAAGTAGGCCTGTGATACCTCCTTAACCCTGCATGATATTGCTCCCTTTCTGGAATATGCTGATTGAAAGTAGTTGATACTCATGTTCATGAAGGCACAGACCTGCCACTCTGCTGTACCCAGAGAGGGAGCTGCCCTGGGGTGCTCAGCTCCAGCCCCCAGGATCTTACTTCATCCTTCTGGCTTTCTAGATTGAATCTTCAGACTTCCTTCAATTCTTTGAGCTTTTTTTTTTTCCCAAGATTTTTTAAAAAGTGGACCGTTTTTAAAGTTTTTATTGATTTTGTTACAATATTGCTTCTGCTTCACGTTTTGTTCTTTGGGCCATGAGGCATGTGGGATCTCAGCTCCCTGACTAGGGATTGAACCCTCATCCCCTGCATTGGGAGGTGAAGTGTTCACCTTGGGCCACCAGAAAAGTCCCCTGTGAGCTCTTAGTATCCTTTTGCTCAGCATGTCCAGAGCTGGTCAAACTGCCCTTGTCTTGTATGTCATGTTCCCCCTACCTTAAAATGATTTTGGAGGCTATTCAGGGTTGTATAAAGAGCACTAGCCTGGAAGTTAGGAGATCCAGATGCTAGTCCCGACTTCCCATTTAATTAGCTACAGATGAGGCTGTTTCTGGGGCAGGGAAACCACCCAAAACTACCCAAAATGTTAAAAATTAGGCTAAAATACCTTCTCAGTTTCTTACAGGCTGAGACAATCAGGCTGTTGGGAGCACTAAAAGCAAGGAAAAGAAATTCTGCTAAATTAAACCCAACAAACATTTATTTAAGACCAATATAAAAAACATTTAGAAAGAGGAGCTAGGAACAGAGAAAGACTTTGGAAGAAAACAGGATATGCTGTTTGAGAAGAGGTTTAGTTCTGGAAGCAAAAGTGGGACTTCTGACCCTGGGGTTTGCAAAATGGGTGAGTCTTCTCAGGGGTCCTTCATGACAATTTCTGAGTACTTGTCTATTTCTAAATAGACAATTTCTATTAAAATTGATGCAAGTTTCATAATACAAAATTTGTATATATTTGAAGATGAAATATGTTTCAAAGATAATTTATTATTGTGACTAAATCTTAGAATGTTACTAGAGGTGTCCTGGCTGTCTATTACTGAACACACCAGTGGGAGGGTTTGAAAATTGCTAAACATGGAAAACAAAGGAGAAAGTTAATTATCAAATGTCTGTGGGCATGGCTTAGGCAACATTGGCTATCCGCCCAGTTTAAGAAGGAAGGAGAATGCATTAAGTAGAAGAAAAGAATAAATGGTTAAATACAGTTCTGATTTTCAGAAAGGAGTAGAAGTACATGCCATAAACATATGCCAATCATCTTAGCACCAGTGTCATCTAAGTGTTTTTCTGCTGCTTTAGACTTCTTGCCTTTCATTTTTGACATCCCCGAATGTTCTGTTTTTGACTAAAGAAATTTAGTTTCCTTTTGTATTAGTAAGAAATACATACTCAGGGAGCAACTTCATCAATATGAATTGTTGAAAGAAGTTATTTCTCCTCTATTTTTCCAATTTTGCCCTCAATGAGAAGATGGTCATTACTTGGCTATGTGGAATTTCAATTATCTTTGTTTCTGAACTCTTTATTCTAATTGCTTGACAGTTGATTTTATAAGGTTTTTATATCATTGTTAAATCATGATATTTGTTCTTCCCTTCTGATAGTTCTGTCTTTTTTTTTCTCTTGTAGAAACTTCAGTGTAAGTAATTGCTGGGCACAGCTATAGCCTTTTCTTTAACTGGAGTCCTAATGTTTTGTGAGATAACATATTTATGGTAGGAAATGTACTGATTTATGAAGTTGTATCTATTTTTCCTTGATTTAGAAAACATTAAAAAAGATGGGAAATTTCTGTTGCTTAAAAATTTGTTAGAATTCTACCATAAAGCTACCCACGCCTACTAGTTCCAGTGGTCATATCTTTATCTATGGTTTTAATTCCTTCTGTAGAGATGGTCCATGCCAGATTTTATTCTTGGAGCTATTTTTGAGAAAATTCTTACTTTAAGTTGCTTACAAGTTTATCAATATACATTTGTTCTTATAAAAAAATCACATAGTTTCCCTTTTCATCCTCAATTTTATTTCTTTGCGCTTTTGGGAAAAAAAAGTATTTTGCTTACTAGTTTTTTTTTTAAAGATTTTTTTTATAACTTTTTATTGGGGGGAAATGCCAAACATATACAAATGTAGAAAACATGGTTACTAATCCAACATATCTATCATTCAGGTTCAACAATTATCAACATAGGCCATCTTTTTTCATTCATACCTCTATCCATATCCCCTTACTGTACTCCCCAGCTTATTTTAAGCAAATTCTAGACCTCATATCAGGTCAAATATAGACATTTATATAAATATTTCAGTTTATATCTCTAAACAATATTTACGTTGAAAAGTACATCACAGCAACACTATTACACCTAAATACTGGTGTAAGAATTTATTACTGTCAAATATTAATAATGTACATGTTTGCATATCATCTCAAATGCATGTGTACACACACACTTCTTGAATTAGGATTCAAATAAATTTATTGCAATTGTTTGAATATATGTTAAATCTTTAATCTACAGATTCTCTCTCTCTTCCCTTTCTTATTCTGTAGCTTGTTCATTAAACAACCTACCTACATGATTTGTCTGATAGAGTTTCTCACATTTAAAATTTTGCTGGCTATGTTCCAATTCACATTTCTCTGTCCCTTTAAATTCTGTAAGTTGCAGTAAGACCTAAGAGCTCGATCAGACTCAGTTTTGTTTATTTATTGAGTTTTGGCAAGCCTATTTCAGAGTGTGTGTTCTTCCATCAGTACTGGATCTTCTCTTTTTTAAAAATTATTTACTTATCATTGAAAGATAACTACCATAGTTTGTTGGTTTCTGCCTAATATCAACATGGACCTTCTCTTGATGTGATGGTATCAGTTGCTGATCACAATTGGTGATTCCCATGTAATCTAATTCCCATCGGCTCTGAGGTTATATCCTAGAGGACAAGCAGGATAAATATTTGATGATTCCTCTTTGCTTACTCAGAGAAGGCAATGGCAACCCACTCCAGTACTCTTGCCTGGAAAATCCCATGGACGAAGGAGCCTGGTGGGGTCACAAAGAGTTGGACACGACTTCATTTTCACTTTTCATATTACATGTAGAATCTGATGGAGTTTTACATGTGGAAAAAGCCATCTATTGAGATTAAGATTACACAGAACATTTCCAGCCACCCCAGAAGGCTCTTTACATCCTTCATAGTAAATCATTCTTAATCTCTGAACATAAATGCAGTTCTGACTTTGCCTGGTCTTAAACATCATGTTAATGGAATCGTATAGCACATAATTTTCTGTGTTTGGTTTATTATGCACAACATGATGTTTCTGAAATCCATCTATGTTTTGGCATGTAGCAGTATCTTAATTTTTTATTTGCTTAGTTTAGTGCTATTCTTGGTGAACATCATGGACATTTGGATTATTTAATATTTTCAGATTTTTACTTTAATGAATAAAGATGCTATGAAGATTCTCAGGCAGACTTTTGTTTAATGTTCTTGGTTCTTTGTTTGTCTTCTGTTTCTCTCTAGAAACTGAAGGAAAAAAAACAAATATTCTGAAAGTGTTACAAAATTTTATTACGCACCTTTAGTGTGAACTTCTTTTTTCTTTATATTGAAAAGTTATTTCAATTGTGCAGGAAATTTTCTTTAGCACTTTTCTCCCCCTGTGTTTTTCTCTATTTCTAGAATTTCTACTGATAAAAGTTTTGGGTTCATTGATGCAATCATCTAATTTTCAGTTTTTCTAGTTTATTATCTACATATGTCTTTTATCCTTTATGGCAGATGTCCAAAACCTTATTTTTATCTTACTATTGAAATTTATTTTCAGTGTATTTTCAATCTCCAAGTGTGTTTTCTTGTTGTCTTCTTCCATTTCTTAGAGAAATGTGGGAAACAGGGATTAAGCTCCACTGTAACTTAGAATTTCACTTAGTCCTCTGTTTCGCTCTTCATTCTTCAACTCCGTTCTTTGCCATGTGTGTTATACAGGAGTCTGCTTCCCTCTGATTTTGCTTAGGTGAATTTTAGTGTCTTCTGTTCCTTTGTGCCTGTGTATGGTGGAAAGGGACTGTCTCTGAATGTGCATAATGAGGAAATACTTAGGAATCTTGTTATTTAGTGGCTCATTTGTGTCTGACTTTTTGCAACCCCATGGACTGTAGCCCACAAGGCTCCTCTCTTCATGGGATTTCCCTGGCAAAGATATTGGAGTGGATTGCCATTTCCGACTTCAGAGGATCTTCCGGACCCAAATATCGAACCCTCGTCTCCCACGTCTCCTGCATTGTAGGCAGATTATCACTGCACCACCTGGGAAGCCCACTTAGGAGTCTAGCTATACCATATATACACTTATAACTAGAAACCCAGGCTTATCAGACAGGCATCATCTCTGCCCTGTTCAATTCCCAGCTCTTCCACTCCCTGAACTTTTCAGGTTCCTGTGAGGTACATTGACACCTTTCTCATTGATATTCCAGTTTGTAAGCTCTTGGGTTATCAGTTCAGTTGCTCAGTCGTGTCTGACTCTTCACAATCCCATGAATCGCAGCGCACCAGGCCTCCCTGTCCATCACCAACTCCCAGAGTCCACCCAAACCCATGTCCGTTGAGTCGGTGATGCCGTCCAACCATCTCATCCTCTGTCATCCCCTTTTCCTCCTGCCCTCAATCTTTCCCAGCATCAGGTTCTTTTGTAATGAGTCAGCTCTTCACATCAGGTGGCCAAGATATTGGAGTTTCAGCTTCAACATAAGTCCTTCCAATGAACACCCAGGACTGATCTCCTTTAGGATGGACTTGTTGGATCTCCTTGCAGTCCAAGGGACTCTCAAGAGTTTTGTCCAACACCACAGTTCAAAAATAGATTCCTAGATTTTACTAAATCATCTACTTTTTGTCTTCCAAATGATAGCTTTATTTACTGTTGTGTCTTCTCTTATTCTCTTGGTTCTTGTAATTTTATAGCTTTTTATATCTTTAGCTGTCATTTTGTTGAGTTTCTGTGAGGGAAATTAGATGGAAGTATGTGGTCCCAGACATATTTCACAATATGTGTCTGTATTTTTCTAGCCTATGATCATCAGTTTTTGTATCTTCAAATTTATTTTTGTGAATTTATATGTTGTATTATTTTGTGGTTTCTTGTAAATCTTTTTGGTTGGTGGCTATATTTGAAGTAAGATTTTACATTCAGAGGAAAGGGCTTGAGTGTGAGAACCTGGACAAGGATATGATGATCTCTAATAATCAACATGCACTTACTAAATACAACTTCTATCCAATCAAGTTTATTTTATTCTTTTGACAGTGCAATACCTATGTCAAAATTTTCTGTTTCTGACAAAACTGTAGTATTCTTTTTATTATAAATATTGAAACCAAGAATTGAGATTTGTTAATTTTAATTTTGAATTATATGCATTTAGCACAAAAATTATTTTGAATCAGATGAGCAGACTAGTTCTTATTATTGTGGAATGAAGAGTCCATTCTTGCACACAAAACATTTATACCCCACGAACACAAATAGATCAGGACCCATTTATGTTAGAGGCTTTGCAATAAATATGTTCCTACAGAGTTGAGTTTTGTCATAATCAATTGATTATTAGAGAAAACTCTCAGTGGAAAACAATAGGGTGGCCATTCATTAAAACAGCTCATAGTAATATATCTTCTTAAGAAGTCACACAAAGCCTGAGGATTTTTCTTTTTTTTATTCTTTCCATGTAAGTGTCCTCTTAATGTTTGAGAATTACAGTTGAGTCTCTAGAGATTTCAAAGAAAATGTTGAAAAACTATTCTGAATGAACAGTGGCCCAAATACCTGAGTGAACTTGTGCAGACCACATCAAATTTGAACATCATGGAATTTCCTGATATGCAAAGGAGTTGGATAGTGTTTGATAACTATAACAAACTTACCTCTTAGTTTTGTAGAGTTTTTTTTTATAAATTTTAATTTTTGTTAAATAAACTTTAGAATTATCTTTGTCCAAATTTATGCAACTAAATTAATGCTAGTAAAATGTTTCAAAGAGACTAGGTTATATGTGTCTTTTCAAATTCTTTTTTTTTCCTGATATGAAAAATTTATAATTCTCTTACAAAACAACATAGGAGAAAACTCTAGTTATGCTGCATTTATGAGGCTTTTAAAAATTAGTTTATTAGCTGTTTTATAACTCATAAGTTTTCATGTAGATAGACCTGGTTTATATGTTTAGGACGTGGAATTAGTTACTTTAAATTTAAACCTTGGGTTCTCATCTGAGAAATTGGAAGATTTGTGGTTGAAATGAATACTGTAAGCAAATTATTTAGCTCAGTATTTAGAACCCAGTGATGTTATTATTTCTCTAGTTATTACAACTTTGTAAGACCTAATAAAACTTGGAAATATATGTTGCTAGTAGAATGAGAACAACACTCTGCTCCTAATGAAGAAAATGAGAAGTAATACTTAGAAATATGGAATGATTAAATCAGAATACTTTGGGAATTCTGGCAAGTTTTACAAACTACTCAATTTTAGGAGTAAAATGGGTTAAGACAAGTTTCATGTTATTATACAGATTTTATTAGCTACCAATATACAGAATATTATAAAATTACCAATGTAAAATTATTTTATACCATTTATTATTTACTTTTAAGGAACATTAAAAACATACATGAGTATCTTGCAGTTTTATTATCTAATGGATATTTAAATAGATTAACAAATTATGGTCTGATAGATAACATGAGGAAATTGCTAGAAAAAATTGTTTTATGAGTCATAAAATTTTCAGCCTAGAATATATCAAGCAGGTTTATTTTCACTTGTTCTTATACACTTCTTTCATCAGGTTACTGACAAGTTACTCTCTTTCAGCTATGTTGCCTCTGGTTGCAAATAACAGGAAATCTGAGTAAAAGCAAAAAGCAGAAAGAAATTCTTTTCTCACATAAGGATCCATGAATTTTTCTTTCCATCTATCAACAACTCAGCACTGTTTAGGCCAAGAAGGGGTGAGTCCTGTGTTAGGCATTTCTTTCTTTCTTTTTTAATTGGAATATGCTTGCTTTGCAGTGTTGTGCTAGTTTCTTCTGTATAGCAAAGTGAATCAACCACGTGTACACAGACATCCTCTCTCTCTTGAGCCTCCCTCCCATCCTCCCATCCCACCCCATACGTCATCACAGAACCCGTGCTATACAGCAGGTTCCTGCTAGCTCTCTGTTTTACAAATGGTAGTGTATATATGTCCATCCTGCTCTCTCAATTCGTCCCACCCTCCCTTTCCTCCACTGTATTCACAAGTCTGTTCTGTACATCTGTGCCTCTATTCCTGCCCTGAAAATGGGTTCATCAATACCATTTTTCTAGGTTCCATATATATCACGTGGTATTTGCTTTTCTCTTTTTAACTTCATCCTGTATGACAGGCTCTAGGTTTATCTACATCACTACATTTCTTTGTTAACCACTTGTTCAGGAGCGTTGGTCCTGGCACATGCTCACACCTTTATCTAAACTAGTTAGGAACAAAGAAATATAATTACAGTGGTGGACTTATTATTTCTTGCCTGAGTCTTGAGAGCAGCCCATGAAATGCATGAGTACCAGGTACATGAACAAAACGAGCTCTGTTGAGATGAAGAAGGGAATACCTAGGATTCTGCCATAGGACTGTAGAAATACTTAGAAGTGAACCTTGGTTGTCTGATTACTAAACTGTTTACAGTTTCTAGAGCAGAGTCTTCTCCTGGTCCCTTTATATCTTAAGGTGCCTAGACTCCCTTCCCTCATATCCTTGATTTTTCTCTCTTCCTCCTCTCTCCACTCCTTCTCCACCATCCCTTCCCAGAAGCAAAAGTAATCTCCTGTTTTCATGCAAAATAATTTATTTACCCACAATGCCTTGCTGCCTTGGTATTTTCCAATAGGGTCCCACCTTCTCCTTTTGGAAATTCATCAAGATGTATTCTCAAACAAAAACAGAGTGTTTCCTAAAAGAGTACTCTGTGTGATTTGGTATAGTAATTCACTTTTCTCATGCTTTACACAGTGGACTAACATAAGAATAGAATGAGAAATTGCATTAGAAAAATTTATTAGAAATCTTTATAACTGTAGTAGTTAGAATTCTCCATAGAAATAGTATCACATACTGGATATATGTATAAGGAATTGGCTCACATGGTTACAGAGGCTGGCAAGTTCCAAGATCTACAGGGTTAGATGTCCATTGGGAACCTGGGCGGGGGAGGCTGATGATGTAAGGGCAAGTCTGAGTCTGAAGGCCTGAGAACAGGAGAGCTGATGATGCAGTTTTGATCCCAAGGCCAGTAGCCTTGAGACACAGGAAGAGCTCATGTTTCAGTTCCAGTCTGAAGGCAAGAAGAATCTCATGTCCTAGTTTTACGGCTGTCAGGAATGTCAGGAAGAATTCTTTGTTTTAACTTTGGCAATGGGGAGGCTAACCTTTTTGTTCAATTCAGCTCTTTAATTAAATGAGGCCTATACACAGTAGGGAGGACAATGTGCTTTACTCTCTACTGACTTTAATGTGAATCTCACATAATGTTTGACCAAATATCTGCATGCTCTATGGTCCAGTCCAGTGGACACATAACAATAACCATCACAACAATCACCTATTGGTTGTAAGAATTCAGAGACCTGAAAGAAAAATGAAGGAATCTGCTAATCTTCTTAACCTCGAATGTCACTGTCCAAGAAGCAGACATGTCATGGTTAAGGTTAGCCTTGAGTCATGGTTAAGGTTTCTCAAGCTATGGGAAGCCAGCCTACCCAGATTCTACTTTTCCTTCAGTCTTCTTCTCCCAGAAATGCCTTCTCTGACTTTCTGGATAAAGTCAGTCTCCTAAGTATTCTGACAGCTTCACATAGTAGTTGTAGTGTAGCATTAGTCACTCAGCCATGTCTGACTCTTCGCAACCAGGCTCTTCTGTTCATGGAATTCTCCAGGAAAGAACACTGGAGTGGGCTGCCATTCCCTTCTCCAGGAGATCTTTCTGAGTTCGAACACAGATCTCCTGCATTGCAGGCAGATTCTTTACTGTCTGGGCCACCAGGGAAACCCCAACCATATTACATATATATCCTTTATTCTATAAATCTTTCATCTATTTTTGATCAAATAATAACAAAAAGATGATAAAAAGATTGCTTTTGGTATATTTAACATTGCAATTTCGATGCTGGGAATATCTGGTGCATGGTAAACATGAGTGCCTGCATGCTAAGTTGCTCAGTTGTGTCCGACTCTTCGGGACCCTACAGACCATAATCCACCAGGCTTCTCTGTCTGTGGGGTTCTCCAGGAAGAATAGTGAAGTGAGTTGCCACGCCTTCCTCTATGGGATCTTCCTGAGCCAAGGATGGAACCCACATCTCTTGCATCTTCTGCATTGGGAGGTAGATTCTTTACCACTAGTGCCACCTGGGAAGCTCAAAGCACTGCATAGGTATCTGCTAAATCAATAACTGAGTAAAGCAAAGAGTTGTCTGAGGGAGCAGAGCTCGAAAAGCTCATATCTATCTAAGAAACCAGTGGTGAGCCCAAACTGGCATCTTCTGATTGGGAAAAAAAGTTATCCATGGAAACTATAAGATTAAACAGAAGTAGTAGCAAGGCAGAAGTTAACTGATGTTGCTTCCATATCACATATGAGGGTTGGTAGAAAGTTTAGACGGAGATGGATGTGCAGCCAGCAGTTGGTCATGACGAATTTGAGTAATGAAGGCAGAGAGATGGATTGGAGGTTTGTGGTCATCTAGGAGAGATTGGAGGAAGATCTGTATAGGAACTAGGAAGAAATGTCTATATTAAGAGAATGGGAGGATGAAGATATGTCAGTGGAAGAGGAGGATGAGAAAGTATAATCAGAGACCTATAGAGAGAACTAGGAATTTTAAAACCAGGTAAGGAAAGGGGAAGAAGGTATAAATGAAGTGCAACAGAGTTACAGCTTAAAAGGCAGCAAAAAACAAAAGGAGAAAGTGTCCTGAGAAAAGGCTTTCAGGATGGCAACTGTCTCTGTGGCTCCTGAGAGCAGAGCAGGTTGATTGCAGAGGATTTAGAAGGAGTTAGGCAAGGTGCTAGTGAAAATAGCAAGAGGAACCATTTCACTTGAATATGATGGTAATAAACAGAAAGTGAAAGACTGTGTGAAAACCAAAGGCACCTCCTTGAAGAGGTAAGAAATTTTTAGATAGAAAAGATGAATATGTCAGTCCATGGAAGGGAAAAGTAAAAATGTTAGTCACTTAGTTGTATCCAACTCTTCACTACCCCATGGACTATAGCTTGCCAGGCTCCTCTGTCCTGGGATTCTCCAGGCAAGAATACTGGAGTGGGTTGCCATTCCCTTCTCCAGGGAATCTTCCTGACCCAGGGATTGAAATGGCTCTCGCATTGCAGGCAGATTCTTCACCATCTGAGCCATCAGGGAAGACCCCATGTAAGGGAAGGATGCAATAAAATAGAAGCTAAAAATAGTTCTTACAAATAAAGTATTTTGATATATTAAGAATTTCGCTTTTTCGAGCCTTGTTTGTGTTTTATGGAAAATGAGAAAACCTGAACAAGTCTCCTTTTCATCTCAGCTGCCTTCTTTGTAACAAATCAACCATGTCAGTTCAGCTTGTAAAATGGTTTTCCCTCTTGCCCAAAATCAATGACCTTGAGATGATTTCAGTTGATACTTTCTTTAACCTCATGTTGTTTGTGGTAGTAGGATTATCCTGTGTTCACTCTCAAACTAATTTCTTTTTTCATAAATTCTTGGAACTAAAAACTATCATAGGAAAGATGGCGACACAAGTCACTGTGTTCAGGAAGGGAGATTTCTCCGACCTCTGGCCACTTCCCCTGTGTCCTGTCATTCTACTGTGGTCCACCCTCTGCTCTGATGCTGGCGGCATCCCTCCAGCACCTTGCTCTTTCCAGTCTTCTGACCCAATTCAGAGGGACCATTGTGCTAACCAACAAAGATCTTTGATCAAGAGAGACACTACGGAGTTGTCACTTTAATGTATTCATGGTTCTTTTTCTCCTAAGAAATTTGTGGAATAAAGAGATAATTTTGGAACTTGTGCCCTTATAACCTCAAGACCTAAACTCAGCAAGTTCTAACCTGTCTGGTACACTGGATTCTCTGATCTCCTTTCTAGATGTAAGGTAATTGTTTTTTTTTTTTTTTTTTACCTTTTCTTTCTCCCCCATGTTTCTCACTGTAAATAAAATTCCTTTTGCCTTTCTTTCTGAACCATTGATTTAAGTCCTTCTCAAAATTTTAACTTAAAACCATCCTTGGGGTATTCAGTGAATGGCCTTTGAAGTAGTTTGGTAATTCTAAATTTCGTGGGAGTAGATTTTATTCAAATAAAAATGGTTTGCTGTTCTTTTATTGTGCTTTTGAAAAAAGTTATTAGACTTAAAATGCACTGGATCCATGCAATAGCCCGCCTAAGGCCTGAATTTTCTTCACTTGGTCTTTTATAAAGTGAATTACAGGAATGAGTTCTGTGTTAGCCTCTTCTTTGGTGTGCCGGTAGGTAAGGGAGTTATTGGAACTCTTCTGATTTTTGTTATATGTTAAGATACAGACAAAATAAAGCTTTGGGGGGAGTATTAAATGTTTCAAATATGACCACTTAAACAGCAAACTACCATAAAATCATATATAAATTGCAAGAAAGTCAGTGTCCTGGAGAAGAAAGTTGGCTCTAAAGTTATTGGTGGGAGCAAGAGAGAAGTGAACAAACATATGCTCCAGAAACTTTTGTTAATATGTGCAGGATATGACACACAGCATGGATGTAAGACTTGTCCAATGCCACTCACAATCGTGACCTCCTTGATTTTCAGCAATTATGTTGGTGTCATGTGTTTTACCAATTTTAGTGTTTACTTTCATTCTTATGACCTGAACTGATTTTATTATAACTGTATCCCTTTGTTATTATAATATTTGTATATTGAAATTGCTAGTTGTATGAATTTTCTGTAACAGGTATCAAAAGCAATTCTAATTATTGTTATAAAATATTTCCTGAACTACTTTTCAGAGCCTTATTCATAATTCTTTAAGATTAGAGTGACCAGGAAATGCTGGTCCAGTTAAAGATACCAGGCCCATATCACACCAAAAAGCTTATAGGGTTGTGTATATTTATATAGTGAAGAGAAATCTATGGATATGTATTAACATACAGAATAAATTATAGCCTGATAGTGACTTTGGTAGGAAAGCAACTAGTTTAAGATAAAGTTTCTCTAGTTCAATATTAACCAGGAAAAAATATGATAGGTTTCATTTCTGATATCTCACATTTTGTTGATTTGAAGAATTAGATGCAAGTGAGAATGAAAAGTTAGTTACTTATGTTAGTGCTATGGGGAGAATTGTGTCCCCCAGAAAAAAAATAGTCTGGAGTCTTAACCTCCAGTACTTCAGAATGGGACCTTAATTGGAGATAGTCTATAAGTAACCAAGTCAGGTGGTGCTAGTGGTAAAGAATCAGCCTGCCAGTGCAGGAGACGTAAGAGACGCAAGTTCGATCCCTGGGTTGGAAACATGAGTTTCCTCCGAGGGGGGAAATGGCAACCCACTTCAATATTCTTGCCTGGAAAATCCCATGGACAGAGGAGCCCAGTGAGCTACAGTCCACAGGGTGGCAAAGAGTTGGGCCCTACTGAACGACACAGCACATACAAGTTTAAAATGAGGGCATGAGAGTGGGCCCTAATCCAATAAGATCAGTGTTCTTATGAAAGGAGAAACTTTGGCTACAAACACACAATATTTGTGTGGCACTGTGAAGCTAGGAATTCACTTTAAAATTGGGGTTCTGCTGCCCAAAGCCAGGGAACTTCCAGAAGCTAGGAGACATGCCTGGAACCACCCTTTCCTAGGCTCTTCAGAGGGAGAATGGCTCTGCTGTCCCTTGATCTCAGACTTCTCGCTTCCAGAACTCTAAGGAAACAGGTTTGTTGTTAAGCCACTCAGTTGTGGGACTTTGTTACTGCAGTCCTAGCAAAACCACACAATTAGGGTGGGTAATGTCAGATAGCATAATATGTAAGCCAGCAAATTTCATGCATAGATGCAGCAGAAACTTGTTTCTTGCTCATGCAGATGTTAATGACTTTGACTGAAGGACAGCCTTCCACACAGACATTCAATGGCCCTGTTTCTTCCTATGCTAAGGCCTCATGGTTCCCAGAGCCTTGTCTTTTGCTGGATCCTCTGTAGGGGGCTAATCTAAAGAACCCACCTGCCAAGGTAGGAGATGTAAAGAGACTTGGGTTTGAATCTTTGGTCAGGAAGATCCCCAGGCGTAGGGCATGGAAACCCACTCCAGTATTCTTGACTGGAGAATTCCTCGGGAAGAGGAGTCTGGAGGGCTGTAGTCCATAGCATTGCAAAGTCAAACATGACTGAAGCGACTTAGCATGCCCTCACTGTATCTAAACAACTGAGGTGTGGATGAAGGAGTATAGGAGGGAGGAAGGTTATATTTCATCTAGAACAGAAGAACATGATCTTATGAGTTTACCTTGGAGCTCAGAAATGTATTAGTAATTCAATAACATTATCAACAAAAAAATGTTGAGATGTTTTAAAACACTTGAAGTGCTTCACATGTAACAGCAGATTTGTTTTATTTAACTGTAAATAGTTGGTACTATTATTAACTTCATTTATAATGAAGAAACTAAGGATCAGAGAGAAACTTGTCCAAGATCACACAAGTGTACATGGTGGAGCCATGATTCAAACCTTGCCAGTCTGACAGCAGAATCTGTCTTTAACTCCTATACTGTGGTGTCTCCATAACACACACCAGTGTCCTTCTGAGTATTTACAGGGTCCTCAGTCATGCCTGCCTGGGGTCATCATTCAAACTAAAGTGAATGAATTCAGCCTTGGGAATAGCAGCCTGAATACCGTCTCATGGGGAAGATGACATGTGAAGACCCTCAGCAGAGAAGGAAGGGGCACAAGACAGGACCTTTGTTCACAGCCACGCTTTGCCTCAAAACACGTTAGCAGCCCAGCGATTTGTTTTTAGAGTTTCCACCTTTCCTTTTACCCTCCTCCTTTTCTCTCCTTGTCATTTCTAATTTTTATTGATGTTCCCAAAGCCTTTCTTCTCCTGCCCTCCACCATCTGAAAGAGTAAAAATCTCCCCTGTGCTATTTTGTGAAATTCATCCTTACTTGGTCTATTAACCCATTCGAGTAATTTCATATCTAGGTTTTTCTAATTTAGAAATAGATTTGGCTGCAGATAAGAGTGTGCTTACCCCCTCAGGTAAGCTCCTATCTTCTTCAAGTTTCTTTGATTTCTCTTTTGCTATAAAGACTGGAGGTAGGCACTTGGGGCTGCTTAGAGGGCTCTGCTCCATGAAAACCTCAGGCAGCCCGGTTCCTCTGCTGTGTGTGGCCATTTCCAAGGGCATGTCCTGTGCCAGACAGCCACTCTGTCCAGCTGTCACATATTCATCCCAGCCAGCAGCAAAGAGGGAAGGGGAGGAGACGACAACCTCCATCTTGGGACCTTCCTGTAGTTACCTGCTTCACATGTAATTGTGTTGTCCAGAACTTGTCAAATGACCGTTCCTAAAGCAAGGCTCCCAGCTAAAAACTAGGGATTCCATGGTAGCAGGAAAATGAAGAGAATCAAGTAGACCTTGGGGGATAAATAACTGTCTCTGCCACATGCTAACTGGAATTAAAATTTATTGTTCTGCTAAAGAAATATCAGGCATCACTTTGGAAGAAGGCATTTTCTGTAAGTTTCCTCATGCTTGACTCTGAATCATGGCTGCACTTAAAGCGGAACTTAGGATTCATCTTCTCAGGCTGTGGAGGGTTGGGGCTTAGGTTTAGTTAATAGGACCAATTGGTTTTTCTTTCTTTCTCTTTACTTTTAAGTACTGTTTGTTGTTGCTGTTTAGTCCCTAGGTCGTGTCTGACTCTTTGTGACCCCATGGACTGTAACCCACCAGGCTCCTCTGTCCGTGGGATTTCCCAGCCAAGAATATTAGAGTGGGTTGCTGTTTCCTTCTCCAGGGGATCATCCTGACCCAGGAATCGAAACTGTGTCTCCTGGGTTGGCAGGCAGATTCTTTATTTTTTACTACTGAGCCACCAGGGATGCCCCACATTAAGCACTCTTACATTCCTGCAAAGATTCTCAGGTTTGCAAGCTGTAAAGGTCTTTCCTATTTGTCTTTGCCAAGCCTGTACTACCACCACCTCCATCCTACATAAGCCCATCTCCCCTCACTGCCCAGGAAGACTGGTGCTTGAAAGGCATTTCCAGCATTCCTGTAGTTCAGTGTTTACTCAGGTTACAAAGTCAAATGAAGACATCTAAGCCATACCTGGGAGGTCCACGGAGGCAGTTAGAAGTGGGAAAGCAGCTCACAAGCTTAGGTCCACAATGATATACTCTATGTCATGCTCACTGTCACAATATTTTCGTTACTTTATTCCCCATCTTTATGCTTTTTTTCTGCTCTCTTCATTAACAAGATTTATATATCACCCTAGGTGTGAGTAATATGCACTGAGGACTTAATTAGCATATCAATATAAGGTAATTTGTCTGACCAGTGAATGCTGAATCTTAACTGATATGGAAATGAGAAATGTTATTTATTTATTTTTTTGCCTTTTCCGGAAGATTACAAATTAAAATAAGTTTCAAGCTGCATGATCCTTGGCCACTGTTTTCTCTGGAGACCCATTATCTTTATTAGCATGAGTTATAACGTTTGTATAAATGTATTTTGTTTATACAAATGATTCTGTATATCTGTGAAGCAAGGAAAAAAAATTAAATTCTCTTAAAAAACACAAAGGGAGACAATTCACTATTGAAAATTTTGTTTCATCACAGGGTTTTGATACATCTAATTGTCTGGTTATGAGTATAAAATAGGTCATTTATAAAATAGGCCAAAATAATGCCCACAATGTGAAGAGGGAGGAGAATGTTTTCAGTTTAATAAAGTTAACATCTGGACACTAAATAGAAGTGCTGTTTTTAAAGGGATGTTTTTTTTTTTCTTTCAGGAAAATGATGCCAAGTTGTTTAGCTTTGCTACACTCCCATCGATGATTCTAATTGCAAAATGAGTCATGGTTGCAATGCTCCTGTTGAATATATAAACCAAATGGACCTTCTGAGTAAAAGCTGAACCAAAACAGTAAACCACTGATGTGAATGTACTAACCAGTGGCTTTATTTTGTTTGCATAATTGAGCAAAAATAGAATATGTCCCTTTAATGACAATTTGCTTCGGTTATTTCATCAGACTCTTTAATATATATTTTTGTTATCCCAGTTATACTGGATTCTTTTCATTCAGGACAAGGTAGATAACAGGTATTTTCCAATATGAGTAATTTGCATGCAATAAACTACATATATATATGTATATAGTTTTTAATTATGTGAGTTCCAGCTGCTCCCTCTGCCTTTACTATGTGTTGTCAGGCTTTTAGCTTTAGAGAATATTGTATTTTTATTTGAATTTATATTTTCCTGATAACTAATAATACTGAATATCTTTTCATGTGTTTCTTGACTATTTCTATATTGCCTTTAGGGGCATGTCTTATTTTTTGCTCAGTTTTTAAAACTAGGCTGATTAATTTATTACTGAATGTATGTGTTCTTTGTTCTACATGTTTTCTAAATAGTTTCTCTAATACTGTGGCTTGACTGTTTGGTGATGTCATTTATTTGAAGATCAAAAGCTTTTAATTTTGATGAGGTTGAATTTTCAAAAAATCTTTTATGGACTGTGAATTTCATGATCTAAGAAATTTTTACCTATCTAAAGGTCACAAAGATCTTCTACCATGTTTCTTGGAGAAGTTTCACATTGGCTTTTAGATTTAGGTTTATGACCTATGTTAAATTGATTTTTATGCATCATGGGAAGTAAAGTTCAATTATTAATTGTAAAGATATGGGTTATCCAGTCATTCAAGTGCCATTGAATGAAAAGACTCTCCTTTCGCCATTGAACTGCTTTGGCAATTTTACCAAAAATTAATTGACTATATGTGTGGATAAACTTTTGCATTCTTTATTGAATTTTATCTGTTTATATGTTTACTGATTCTAAGCTGTCTTGATTATTATAGCAAAACGTTTTTTATGGTAGTAAGTCTTCCAACTTTGTTCTTCTTTTAACTAATTTCCTAGGCTGTACTAGGTTCTTTTATTGTCATATATATTTTAAAAATTAGTTGAACAACTACTAAAAAATAAAGCATTAATTAAAACTGTGTTAAAGTCATAGATCAGTTTTGTTATAACTAACATCTCAATGATAGTGGATTTTCTAACCATCAGTTCAGTTCACTTGCTCAATTGTGTCCAACTCTTTGTGATCCCATGGACCTCAGCAGCATGCCAGGCTTCCCTGTCCATCAGCAACTCCCAGAGCTTGCTCAAACTCATATCCTTTGAGTTGGTAATGATATCCAATCCTTTCATCCTCTGTTGTCTCCTTCTCCTCCTGCCTTCAATCTTTCCACCCAATAGGGTCTTTTCCAATGAGTCAGTTCTTCACATCAAGTGGCTGGAGTTTCAGCTTCAGCATCAGTCCTTCTAATGATTTTTCAGGACTGATTTCCTTTAGGATTGACTGGTTTGGTCTCCTTACTGTCCAAGGGACTCCTAGAAGTCTTTCCCAACACCACAATTAAAAGGCATCAATTCTTCAGTGCTCAGCTTTCTTTATGGTACAACTTTCACATCCATGCATGCCTACTGGAAAAACCATAGCTTTGACTAGACGGACCTTTGTTGGTAAAATAATATCTCTACTTTTTAATATGCTGCCTATGTTGATCATAACTTTTCTTCCAAGGAGCAATTGTCTTTTTATTTCATGGCTTCAGTCACCATCTGCAGTGATTTTGGAGCCCAAGAAAGTAAAGTCTGTCACTGTTTCCATTGTTTCCCCATCTATTTGCCATGAAGTGATGGGACCAGATGCCATGATCTTCATTTTTTGAATGTTGAGTTTTAAGTCAACTTTTTCACTCTTCTCTTTCACCTTCATCAAGAGGCTCTTTATTTCCTCTTCACTTTCTGACTTAAGGGTGGTGTCATCTGTATATCTGAGGTTATTGATTTCTCCCAGCAATCTTGATTCCATCTTGTGCTTCATCCATTTCAGCATTTCTCATGATGTACTCTGCATATAAGTTAAATAAGCAGGGTGACAATATACATCCTTGATGTACTCCTTTCTCAATTTGGAACCAGTCCATTGTTCCATGTCCGGTTCTAACTGTTGTTTCCTGACCTGCATACAAATTTCTCAAGAGGCAGGTCAGGTGGTCTGGATTCCCCATCGCTTTAAGAATTTTCCCCAGTTTGTTGTAATCCACACAGTCAAAGGCTTTAGCATACACAATAAAGAAGTAGATGGTTTTCTGGAATTCCCTTGCTTTTTCAATGATCCAACGGATGTTGGTAATTTGATCTCTGGTTCCTCTGCCTTTTCTAAATCCAGCTTGAACATCTGGATGTTCTCAGTTCACGTACTGTTGAAGCCTGGCTTGGAGGATTTTGAGCATTACTTTGCTAGTGTGTGAGATGACTGCAACTGTGTGGTAGTTTGAACATTCTTTGGCATTGCCTTTCCTTAGGATTGGAATGAAAACTGACCTTTTCCAGTCTTGTGGCCACTGCTGAGTTTTCCAAATTTGCTGGCGTATTGAGTACAGAACTTTCACAGCATCATCTTTTAGGATTTGAAATAGCTCAGCTACAATTCCATCACCTCCACTATCTTTGTTCACAGTGATGCTTCCTAAGGCCCACTTGACTTCTCACTCCATGGTGTCTAGTCCATGAACACATTCTATTTATCCACTTAGGTGTACAAGTGATTTGTAGATTCACTGAGATTTTTGCAAATAGAAAGATTTATTTTTCCCTTCTGATTGAGATGCCTTATATTTCTGTTTTTTGCCTTACTACGATAGCTAAGACTTCAATTATAAAGTTAATTAGAAGTGGTGAATATAGCAGTCTTGCCTTAATGATTTTAGGGGAAAATGTTTCAATATTTTTCCATTAACTATTATATTAGTTATGTATTTTTAAGTCAGATTAATGAAAATCTTTCTATTTCCAGGTTGCTAAAAATTTTAATTGTGAATGTGTTGAATTCCATCAGCTACTTTTTTTGCATTTACTGAAATTATTTGAGGTTTCTCTTTTGCTATTTCAATAGACTAAATTACATTTTTTAAATGTTCAACTAGCCTTGAATTCCTGTGAAAAAGCATACTTAGTAGCAATGTATTACATATATAGATTCTATTTGCTAAGCTTTTGCAAAGGATTTTTACGTCTGAGTTTTGTAAAATTTAGGGTGTATAGACCAGAAAATAGCCCAGTTTGTCAATATTTCATCACTTTTTTAAACAATATATAAAGTGAGTATAATTTTTTTCTTGAATATTTGATAGTTCACCAGCAAAACTATTCTATTGTCAATGCTAAAATTTATTTTGATAACAAATTTTTTCTTGTTTTGTTTCTTGTCATTCTAGAGTGGCATTTTTCCAGGCATTTATCCCTTTAATCTAAGCTGTCAGACATTGAAAAATTTCTTATTTAGTATTAGAAAGATCTAAATTGATCCCTTTTTTATTTCTGATATTAGTAACTAGATTCTCTCTTTTAGAACTGTGTTTTCATATTCAAAGTATATCTCTTATTGGAAATATTTTCTGGTGGGTGGTGATTTTGCTTTTGAATCCACTGTGACAATCTCTGACTTGTAATTAGAGTGTTTGTATTATTGCCATTTAATATAATTATTTATATGCTTAGATGATATTTTCCATTTAATTTTTTCTGCTTATATCCTTTGCTTTTATTGTTTTTATGTTCCCCCTTTTCTTTCTTAAGATTTTTTTATGTAATTAGACTTTTTTAGTTTTTAAAACATAAACTTTTTATGTTTTAGACTTTTTTTTATATATCAACTTATATATTGTTTTACCTCTTTGACATACTATCTATATATTATTACAGTTTTTTTAATGGTTTTTTGGAGAAAACAGTATAATACATAGTCTTTCTCAGATTACTTAGAGTTAGTATTGCCTCATTCAATGTAAAATTAGAAAACTTCTAATTATACAGATCTCTTCAATACATATACAATGACAATGTTTGTATGTGGTAAAATATTACTACAGCAAACATTGAAAACATCACAAAACAATGCTTTGAATTTTAGTTTAAAAAGCCATAGCTATTTTGTGGAAATTGAGAAAAATCAGTCAGATATTTACCATTTCCAATGCTTCTATTTTTTTCCCTGAAGATTAAATTTTTCTATGCAAACCTTACTTTTTGCCTAAAGAAATGCATGAAGTATTTCTTACAGTGAGATCTGCTGTTGAAATATTTGTTTGGCTTTTTATCTTAAATTCCTTTTCTTCACCTTCATTTCTAAGGATATTTTTCCCTTGGCATAGAATTTTGCATTGACAACTTTTAAAAAAACCCCAGTTCTTTAAATACATTGTTCCACTGTCTCTAGTTTCCATGGTTTCTAATGAGAAATTTCTGATTATTTGCACTGTGGTTCCACTGTGAGCATTGCATCTTTTCTTCTTCTGACTGATTTCAAGTTTCTTTCCTTACCTTTGGTGTTTTGCAGTTTGAACTTTGATATAAATAGGCATTTTTTTCTTTGAATTTTCCTTTTTGGGGAATTCTTTGACTTTCTTGAATATATAAATTTAAAACATTCACATAACCTGGGAGGTGTTTGGAGATTTTAAATTTAAACCTCTTTCTCCTGCCCTCTTTTCCTTTCTTTTCTTCTGAGGTAGGACTGGTATCTAGAGCAACCCTCCCCAGCTGCTTGTGGTGGAGAGATGAGGCCAATGAAACAGTTTTCTTTTGTTGCGGCATTCAGCCTAGGGTGGGTTGTGTCAGAGGGTCCCACGTTGGGTAGTAAGGGAAGCGTCCTATCTTTGGGCTTCCCAGGTGGCCCTAGAAGTAAAGAACCTGCCTGCCAATGCAGGGACATAAGAGACACGGGGTTTAATCCCTGGATCAGGAAGATACTGCGGAGGAGAGCACAGCAACCCACCCCAGTATTCTTACCTGGAGAATCCTGTGGCCAGAAGAGCCTGGAAGGCTACAGTCCCTGGGGTCAAAAAGAGTCAGACACGACTGAAGCAACTTGGCACACACTCATCGTCTTACTCTGCATTGATCAAATCTTTACATTGTCCAGGTATAAGTTCCAGAAACAAAGGAAAATGTGGAAAACTTTAAGAGAATTTAAAATTACCTGTGACAACTGAAAAGTACAGAAAAAGAAGGTACTGCTTATAAGTCAGAAGCATGGGCTATTTAGCCTGGACAGAGAGTAGTCCCTGAAGGGAAGGAAACAATTCTGGCTGACCCAGAAGATGGGTTCTGGGTGTGCTCTCAGGCTTCTCCAAAGATGGCAACTAAATGGTGTTAGAAGGACTTTTTCAAGCTATGTGCATCCACCCCTGGACTAGATCATGAAAAGATCTTGTAAACAAAATTCTTTTACTAAGAATTGAAAAGTAGGACATTTTATGTGGGTGTAGAATAGTTTATATAAGTCCCTACAGAGGATGTAGGTGCCGACTCTTTTGATCTCTCAAGGTCCCTTTCAACCCTATCATTCTATAATTCTATAATTAATTAGTGAATGAGAGGATCATTTAATTAGTGTTACAATTAAATCTGCCCGAGGAACGCTTATATCCCTGGCCTTCGTGAAAAAGCTGTAGATGTGGTTTCCTTGAAAAGACCCTTTGGGGAAGTAGTTAGAGGTAGTCTTGCTGAGTTATCAAAGAATCGCCTGCCTTTTGGCATCACTGAAAGACCATTCTGTTTATCATAGGACAATGCTTGATAGAAAATTAGTAATCATATACAATAGCATGGCAAGAGATCAACTGCTTTGCTTTTGGCAAGAGCTAATGATTTTCTTCTTCTTTTTTTTTTTTTTTTTGCCAGACAAGCATAATGCATGATTTTGCCTTTCACTTTTCACAAACTAAAAAAAAATTTGCATACATTTCTGCAAGAGTGAGCCACAGTATTAAAGAAAAACTAAGAATCATCTAAAACAATAGCTTAGCATAAATAAATAAAAAGATTGGATATAACTCAGCACAACAAAAAATACTAGACCTGCCTCATTGCACTGAATTTCTTCAGAGCATAAAGCTTTCATCAGAAAACAAAACAGTGGAAATAATAAATGGATACTATAAATTAAAACTGGTGCAATTACAAGGAGGCATCCCACCAAGAATTCTTCGTACAGTGTGTTCTTGTTGCATTAAAAGATCTCTTTTTTGTTTTGCAAAACAAATTTTACTCTCCAGATTAAAGAAAATATTTTTGATGTGCATGATTATAATGGGCTTTTGAATGAAGACTCTAAGTCTTCTGCAAAACAGAGAATCTGAATATTCCTAACATGACACATCTAATACAAAAAGCTGAATTTCTCTTATTACACAAAGCTCTCTTTTTCTCCATTCAAATGATTTCTCAGTGATGAACTTAAATCCAGACTCATTATAACATTTATATTATTCCTATTATTATTGTGGTTAGAAAGTATAGTTGTACTTTGTGAAAAGGAAGGACATAATAGCCATTGTTAAAAAGAACTCAGAGGGGCTTGAAGCAGCTTTTTTAGCTCTCTGAAGATAAAAGTATCAGTTCATTTAATCTAAATACGTTTGGATGCCTCTTGCCTGTTACTTTTAACCCATATTGACTCATTCTAATTTTCATGGATGATTAATATGGCACACCTTTTTCCAATGATGAAAACTGAACTTTTCTAAATAAAGTTCTCTACTAAATTATTCATCCACAGGCAAATTTGTTTAGGGCGTTTGAGAAATGCTCTCTTGAGAAACAGAACCATTCTTTCACAATCAGTTTTAAAAAAATAGGGGTAAGTAAGCATACTGAACATTTCATATTCTCAGTTTCTATTTTCCAATCTAAATTTTCTGTTGACTCAGTTGGAATGTGAATACAAAAACATCTCCCTTCTATTTACAAAGTAATTATCTGGTATTTGTGGTGGATAATTAAATGATGACTGAAGTTTTCATCCATAAGTTGGAGTGCTGACTCATCTGGGCTAGCATGGTATGTGATCTTTAAAATTAAATGATTCTGTGGCACTAGGCCAGGAACCCTGTAACACACATCTCTCTGGAACATCAGCTGCCGTTGTGGCTGCTTCCTTTTCAGTCACCCTTTATTGGCTTAATAGCAATGTTAGGATTGCCACTGATTCAAAAGGAAAAACCAGGAAGAAAACAAAGACCAAATAAGAGAATAGTTGCAGCAGGGATCTTTATTACTTGCTAAATATTCCTCTCAAACCTAGGCTTCACCGTAGACTACTGTGTGGTGGCAATTTGCCTGGTGCTATTTTATATTTGGAAGAGCTAGTTAAAATAATTCTAATTTTTGTTCTATATTTGGAACAATAAGAACTTAGTTACTTGGAAATCCAATATAAATTTCTGCAACCCATGGTGATTTTTTTTTTTTTTTAGAAATACAGGGCAAGAAAAATGGATGAAAATTATTTCTAAAAACATTATATAGAGTGTACTACAGGGAAAATGGGGGTTCTCTGGTGGCTCAGATGGTAACGAATCTGCCTTAAATGCTAGAGACCTGGAGTTGGATCCCTGGGTTGGGAAGATGCCCCAGAGAAGGGAATGACTACCCACTCCAGAATTCTTGCCTGGAGAACTCCGTGGACAGAGGAGCTGGCGGGCTACAGTCTGTGTAGTCACACCGTCAAACACAACTGAGTGGCTAACACTTTCACTTTTACTTCACTATCATGGGGAAGGTTGGTATTCAGGCTTATTTTGTCTCTTTAGCTTTTACACAAATTTGTTTATGACATAGCCAAACTGGACATATATTGCCTCATTTTTCTGGTGACTTTTATGCCTGCCTTGTTAGGTCCTGGCATACCACCTGGTGGTTGGACGGTGAGTCCCCACTCTGAAGAAGGTGAGGTGTCCATACTTGCATTGCCTGTAACTCCAGAGTTAGTTTGAGAGGTGAATAGATGGACTATCAGCCTTGGGAGAAATAAAATTTGCTCTTCTTTGGAAAATGTTGGGAACCTTGTCTTAAGTTTTGTACAAGGAGCTAGAATAAAATGGCGACCTTGAGATACTGTAAGATGGCTGTAACATTTTTGCATTTCACAAGGGAATGCCCTTTTTTAAAGCATAACATAAAGGCTTTTAGAGGTTGTATTAGTTTGAGTTTCATCAAACACAGATCCTGAAAGAAAGCTTTGAGGAGTAGATAGTTTGTAAGATGATCCCCCAAAGTGCTATTTTGTGGTGAAGAAGTGAGGCAGGGCTGGAATGAAAGGCAATCAAATATATTTTAGGGAGAGGGCAGTGGGGGCTTTGGGGCAGCGGATGCTGCTGCTGTTGCTAAGTCACTTCAGTCCCGTCCGACTCTTTGCTACCCCGTGGACTGTAGCCCACTAGGTTCCTCTGTCCATGAGATTCTCCAGGCAAGAATACCGGAGTGGATTGCCATTTCCTCCTCCAGGGTATCTTCCCAACCCAGGATCAAACCTGTGCCTCTTACATTTCCTGTATTGGCAGGAAGGTTCTTTACCCATGGGGACCCTTGTAAAAACGCTAGAACCCACTTCAGAATTTTCCTGTGGTTGGATGAGGGAGCTGGAAGGTTTATCCACCAATTCCGACCTCTCTTTGTTTGAGGCTTACCTCTGTGGTGTTAATGTCTTGATATTTCTGGCCCCTCCCTAGTGTGATCTGAGCACACTCTGTTGCCAGCGAAATCGTACTGGGAAACAGATGCTTGGAGCCATGGTGTATAAAAGAGCTGTGAGCAGGTCAGTGCTGGCTTGGGGCAAAGGGAGGCGGATAGAGCACCTACAGGTGTGTGTTGCTATCTATTAAGGGGAGAGGGGCTCTCCAGATGGCTCAGTGGTAAAGAATCCACCATGTGTTCAATCCCTGGCTCGGGAAGATCTCCTGGAGAAGGCAATGGCATCCCACTCCAATATTCTTGCCTGGTAAGTCACATGGACAGATCAGCCTGGTGGGCTACAGTCCATGAGGTTGCAAAGAGTCAGGCATGACTTAGCAACTAAACAACAGCAACAGAACTAGAGAGAACACCTAGGAAGTTAGCATCGTATACACCTACTGTATAGATTACGGCTTAATCAAGAAGGCAGAACTGCTGTGCCCTGTATGGAACAGGGCGCTGGTGGCATATGGACATACTCAAACTTGCTGCCACTTCCAACCTCCACAGCAAAGGTGACCCACAGAAGGAGCTGTTGCTGTTTGCCAAAGAACAACACACAAATCTGGTCCCAGACTAGAGAAGTTAAAGGAGGAGATGAAGAGGCTGTTCAGGAACTGTGGGCACAACTGCTGGATCCCAGCAAGGATGTAACTAGGAGATCAGCAGCCACATGCATGCAAGGCAGCCATGCCTGGTGCTCTGGGTCAACCTTCAGTGGAAAGTAGCTACTTCCTGCTTACTTCTGACTTCCAAATCTCACCAAAATTTCTCTTGTGGTCACTTCTTACCCCAAACAATAAAGAGAAGGGATTTCTTAGCATTCCACCAAGTTCACAGGCTGCAAAGTCACTGCACCCATGTTCTGCGAGTTACATTCTCTTTGCCAGGAAGGGTAAGGGAAATGTACACATACATTCATAAAATCGAGGGGACAAACAAACTTGCTTGCTCCTGATTTTTTTTTAAGCTATCAAATTTTAAAGTTTTTAGAAGTCTAGAGATACTTGACTGAAATAAGCCTCTGAGTCAATCTTTATTTTAACAAAGAAGATTAATTTCTCATGGTGTTGGATCATCAAGGTTTATTTGATTAGGTATAGTATATGTGGAAGGCAAGTGAATGTCTATTTGTGTGCTTCATCAAGACATGGACTTTATATTTCCCTTGAATTTCTCACCTACCACCCCAAAAATCAGACACTCTCATTATGGGTGAGCTTGAACTAGTCACCACAGAAAGTAAGTGGAGTTTTATGAATCCTGCTGGTCCTTTTGGGGTACTGGTTCATTTTCTAATCTATTACTGTTGTACTTTTAATGATTTTTTATAAGTTGACCATGACTTAAGTGATGGTCTAAAGACGTTCTTGGTTAAAAAAAAATTTTTTTTTTTTAATTGGCCATGAGACTGTCGATGAACTCAGAGCAAATGCATAGTTTTCTTCTAACTTAGGCTGGAAAAGCACTGTGGCATTCTTGTGCCCACAAGAAACCTGAAGGTGAGGCATAGTTATTTTGGACTCTTTAATATTAGATTTACAGAGGACCTGGGGGAGTGATGAAAGCAGCTGAAGGTAAGGTGTCAATCACAGTGTAAAGGGATGGTACAATGCTGACAGGGGACAGAGGGAAAAGCTCAGGGTAAGAAGAGTGGACAGAGGAGCCTGGTCTGCTGCAGTCCATGTTGTTGCAAAGAGTCGGACACAACTAAGCGACTAAGCAACAATATTGGAGCTGGCTTGAACTTGCTTATATGAGCTGATTGTGGCCAACTTTTCCAAATCTCAATTTAGTGATATCACACTGGTAACTCAGAATCATCCATGGTGAGAGTATCTGTACTACAGAATTTTTATTTATTTATTTTTATTTGGAGGATAATTGCTTTAGTGTTAGTTTCTGCCACACATCAGCGTGAATCAGCCATAAATATCCGTTCCCTCTGTCTTGAACCTCCCTCTGTACTACAGAATTTGGAAGGCACTGCAAGTCAGGGCTTCCTCCATCCCTTGCCCTGACCAGCCTGAGAGGTGATGGTTCAACTTTTACCAGCACATGACTGGCTAAGTATTTATCAAGTTACCTGGTTTTCTTTCTTTCATATTTTGGGCCTACCTTTCTATGCACTGGGTGTTGAATGGTGGCTGATGAACGTGCTCTCATTCTGAGATGTGAATTCAGCGCTCTGCAGCCGTTCATTCTGCACTGTTATTTGTTCTACCCCCACATCTACACCCACAGCCAGGTGCGATGCTCAGCCCCAGGGGGATGGCCAGCACGGCTCTTGTCTTCATGGGCTTTACATCTCCGGAGGGTCTCAGCCTTGCTACTCTTGATGTTTTGGACTAGATGGTTCTCTGTTGTGGAATATTTAGCAGCATCGCTGGCCTCTATCCACTAGGTGTCAGTAACTACTTCCCCCAGTTGTGAAAAATAAAAAATGTCCCCATGTCGGGAAAGTAACCCTGAATATTCACTGGAAGGACTGAGCTGAAGCTGAAGTTCCAGTACTTCGGCTACCTGATGCAAACAGCCAACTCATTGGAAAAGACCCTGATGCTGGGAAAGATTGAAGGCAGGAGGAGAAGGGGATGACAGAGGATGAGATGACTGGATGACATCATCAACTCAGTGGTCATCAGTTTGAACAAACTTCCAGGGATAGAGAAGGACAGGGAAGCCCGGTGTGCTGCAGTCCATGCATGGGGTCACAAAGAGTCAGACATGACTTAGCGATTGAACAAATAAAATGCCAAGTGTACCCTGGGGCACAAAGTCACCCTGGTTGAGCATCCCTATGATAAACAGCTGTAATGTAAGAGAATTTAGTTGTATGAGAGATGTTAGAACTTGACTAGATACAATTGTCATCACTCTCTTACAGATGGAGAAACTGAGCCACTCCGAGTAAGAAGTCGCTCATGTAAAACACATTAAGTAGTCAAAGTAGGATTATACCTCATGTCTTCTTGACTTCACAAATAATTCTTAAACTGGACACACAGGGAAAAAAACTGGCTAGGTAACTAGAAATGATACAAACTTAGAAAAAAATTGTTAATTGTCAAGAATAGCAACATAGATTTCAGAAAAGAAATTTTAAATATTTATTAAAAATATGGGTAGTTATATTATGGTGAGAAGCGATCTATAAGCAAATAAAGCTCAAGTTTTCTAGAAATAAAATTCTAACAAGGATTGCCCGGGTGGTAGAGTGGATAAGTCTGCCTGCCAATGCAGGGGACACAGGTTTGATTCCTGGTCTGGGAAGATTCCTCATGCCACGGAGAAGCTAAGCCTGTGCATTTAGAGCCTGTGGCCTGCAGTAAGCAAAGCCCCGGCTTGCAGCGACTAGAGAGAATACTCATGCAGCAATGAAGATCCAGTGCAGCCATAAATGAATAAATAAAATTATTTTAAAAATTCCAATAATATAATTGCAAAGGATTTTGATGAAAACGGAAGGGGAATCCTTTAAACTTCTTGTGGCTGTATGAATCCTTAGGGGCTTCCTGATGAGCTCACACTGGGTGAGCACACATCTAAGGCATGAAGGGAGTTGATCCTGCATCACGAGGAATGACACCCATTTTTAAAACTGATTTCAGGAGGTGACGCTCAATAATTGGTTTATTCCACAGAATATTGTCTTGCTTTTGAAAGTGAAAGTCAGTCGTGTCCAACTCTGTAATCCCAAAGACTGTAGCCCGCCAGACTCCTTTGTCCATGGGACTCTCCAGGCAAGAATACAGCAATGGGTAGTCTTCCCCTTCTCTAGGGGATCTTTCTGACCCAGGGATCAAAGCCAGGTCTCCTGCATTGCAGCAGATTCCTTACTGTCTGAGCCACCTGGGAAGCCCTGAGTTTGGCTTTTATCTCATGCTAAAATAAATTTTGCATTACGGCTCTGTACACATTTTTAAAAAAATATGTTACCTGTTGTCATAGAACTTTCTAAGTATTAACATTTAAATTAAATTAAAATTTTTTTAATTAAAAAAATTTTTTTCCCACTACACCATGCGGTTTGTGGGGTCCTAATTCCCCAACCAGAGACTGAAACTCTGTTCCCTGCAGTGGAAGTATGGAGTTCTAACCATTGGATTGTGGGGGAATAAACTGAGACTTGCAAAAACAAAAAAAAAGCCAGATAAAACAAAAGACTCTTTAAAGCTACATTTGGAGCAAGAGAGAAACAGAGAGGCCCTCTGCCTGGAGCAGATGGTATGATGCTAACAGATGATGCACAGAAAGCACAGCCCTTCAGCTTCAGTTCTGCTCAGCCTGTTCCATCAAGGAAAATCCTGTTCCAATGGGGAAGATACTTGAGAACAAATATTTTGAAAGAAATCAAAGCCTAAGAAATTGAAGAAGTCATAAAGCACCTGTTTTAAATGTATTAAAATTCAGTTTCATCTTTGTTCATTCATTCATCAAATGTTAACACATTCATACACTGGTCTGAGCAATGAGAAATGGTCATTCTCAGTTCCTGCATTTTAGTGGAAATAAGCAAGTGAAATTCACTGGAATATCTTATACATCTGGTGTTCCATGTACCACGTTAGGGTCATATATAGGATTCAGTGGGGGCCCAACCTGGTGCGAAGAAGGCAGAATGTTAGATTACGGTCGTCTCAGAGTACTCCCCCGAATGACACGGATTTAACAAGGTGGAAAAGTGATGGGTAGGGATGGAAAAGGATGCTGCTGATATAGGACAACGAATGCTCATGGGCCAAAAATTACAGCGTCCCTGAGGGACTCTGCCTGTGTGACTGCACAACCACTGCTGGCACGTTTTGAGACACCATGGTGACTGGAAGTAGTTCCGACAGACTGAAATGATTAAAAACTTGATTTTCAAAAATAGGGTCATGCAGGAGAACTGTTCCTCCTGTTCACTCTTAACTGTCTGACTCACACATTTGACACATTTTGTACCAGGCACTTACAAAGGAAAAGAATGGCCTGTTTCACAGGTGGGTATGTTCAGGAAGACAGAAGAGGTTCCAGTGATGCCTCATTGCTTCCTCCCACATCTCGCTCTGGTTGGGATGTTTGTTACTAGGTTCAGATTTTCTTTCTTTCTGGAAAGAATCAGCTTATGGCAATGATTCTGGCAGGATATGCTTGGAGGATTGTGTGCTAGGTGATCGGGCCCACCACCTGTGGTCAAGCAGGGTATCAGTAGGGTATCAGCTGGGGGGGCCCCACAAGTAGAATGATTAGGTGCAGGGACACTCAGCTGGTAGAACAATTTAAATTAATGTTTGTAGATGTGTTTCCACTTCCAAGCAGGAAGTCTCTAGTGAAGTAAGGCAGGACTCTTTCATTCTGTTTTAGTAGCACTATTTTGGCATTGAAATGCAGTGGCCAATATTACAGAGAATAAATAATGAGGAGAGATAGATTGTAAGTTGAATGAAAGAGTCAAAATTAAACAACTGCTGGCTTGCAATGAAAGACCAGAACACAGAATGTGAAATTTACCACAAGTTGAATATAAGGCTCTGAATTTTGTTTGAAAAAAATCAATTTTGAGTATAGGCTAGAAAAGACAAAGCGATTTATATATAAGAAGGCTTGTAAAGTTTAATTAATCATGAGCTCAATGTAAACCAGTAATGCAATGTGGCTGCTGAGAAAACAAAGGTGAGATTTCTCTTGAAATTTTTCTTTCTTGATGGTTCGCAAATTAAAAGATTAAGAAATGCTTATTTTAAAAAGTGAAATCAAAATAAAATTCTAAAAGGATGTAAAAAGGAAATGCTAATCCTCCCCTTGTTTCTAGTTCTTGGATCCCTCGAAACAAAAGATTATCCTCCCAGAAATGTCAACAGTGATGAGGTGAGGAAACATTCTCATCATATTAGCATATTCAGAGTATTTCTCTGCATACCCTGGGTGCTGGAAATTACCCCCAGGTACATTTTTCATGCCAGAGTTTCTCCTTCTATAAAATGGGGATAGTAATAGTACCTACTTCAAGAGTTGTTATGAAAATTAGATTAAATAAAATATGTAAAGCATTTAGACTAATGTTGAAGAAAATCTAGCAGAGCTCTGTGCAAAGCAAGACTTTATTCAAAATGCTGTAGCCAAGGAAGGCACTGAAAGGAATGTTCTGCCTTGGGGGAAAAGGATGGAATTTTTACAGAACTTAAGTGAAGAGAGGTCAGTGGAAGTTCAGCTAGTTTGGGGAGTAGGTGCTGAAAAAAAGTCTCCTCCTCCTCAGAGGAGGAGTTGATCTTCTGGATTAGCTACTGTTGGCTGAGCAATTCAGGTTTTATCAGGAGGAAGGGGGAGGAAGAGATAAGGCGCTAAGGCCACCAGAGGGCAGGATGAAAGTTAGTCAGTCCTTTGCCTGCTAAGTCCCTTCAGTCGTGTCTCTTCTGCGACCTTATGGACTTAGCCTACCAGGCTCTTCTGTCCACGGGATTCTCCAGGCAAGAATACTGGAGTGGGTTACCATGCCATCTTATGGTCTTATATTGGCAGGTAGAATGTGCTAAAAAATGTAGATGTCATTCTGATCTCCTGACCTCCTAGGCTGATTCTCTGTAAAGCATCTCACCTCTGGGAGCCATTTGGAAACAAGGCAGAAGGTCTCCATGCTCTTGGGGCTAACAAGGAACCTAGCGATTGAATTACACCCTTCTAAGGAGGGAGTGGCTCCCCTTGGGCACTCCATCACCCTTTTGTGGAAATAAACAAAGACCACCTAGATGAGAAAAGCAAAGGCTATCAATTCAGAGCTTGCTGTGTATGGCAGTTCCAAACTCACCATCGCTTGAGTTTTGGCAGGGACCCAGTGACAGCAGGGGGGTGGAGTGGCTGGGGTATGCCCTGATGGAAGTTGTGGGCACAGAGATGCTGGAGGCGACTGACTAGGAGCAGCAGATCCATGTGATCAGCAAGGGGTGTGCATTTAACTCTCCATAGTTGATCCTAAGTTGGAAGTGGAGAAAAAAATCAGGGAAGCTCTTGGTTACCAATCAAGACCTGGCTGTTTGGGGCCAATAAGTAACAGATATTTTTGTTTGGCTTCCTGGATTGCTACTAAAGATGGTTACATGTCTTTCTGAAAGTCTGACTTGGAGCAGACTGGCTTCTTGGGTCATTACTGTAGATAAGGGGTTTTCTGAGTAGGTTGTGGGTCAAAGTTCTATTTTCATATATTTATTTTTATATAGAGTCCAAGCTTTGTCCATTTATACCTTCAGATTCAGACTCTTACTTTGTTTTTCCTCTCATTATCTCTTCCTTTCTAAGCTCTAGTTATTTTATCTGGTCTGGAAACAGGATAAAACACATTGCCTTTAATTGATTGAGTATTCATTCAGGTTTACTGTTTCTAACATAAATTTTCTGATATAAAGGGCTAAGGAGTATGATGCTCATTCTTGAGACTTGATTCTTAACATTCAGAAGCTAAGAATTGCATGTTTTGGTTCTTATTCTGTCTTCCTAGGGACAATGACAAGGGCTTCCCAGGTAGCTCAGATGGTAAAAAATCCAAAGCAAGAGATCTGGGTTCCATCCCTGGGTTGAGAAGATCCCCTGGAGAAAGGAATGGCTACCCAATCCAATATTCTTGCCTGGATAATACCATGGACAGAGGAGCCTGGTGGGCAACAGTCCATGGAGTCACAAAGAGTCAGACACGACTGAGTGACTAATACTTACTGACATACGGTCAATGAGAAGGAATTGATAAAGGACAACATGTGAAAGGGAAATAAAAAGCTAAACAGTCCATAGCAAACACATACGACATAAGACTTACGTCTGTATTATGTAGTACCAAATTCCTCTCCACTGAACTTCCAAACAAATCAAGCATGATCGAAAGAACTGTTGAAGAACAAGATTTTAGAACCAGGATATTGGGTCTAGAATGCTGCTGCTGCTGCTGCTAAGTCGCTTCAGTCGTGTCTGACTCTGTGCGACCCCATAGACGGCAGCCCACCAGGCTTCGTCGTCCCTGGGATTCTCCAGGCAAGAACACTCGAGTGGGTTGCCATTGCCTTCTGCAATGAATGAAAGTGAAAAGTGAAAGTGAAGTTGCTCAGTTGTGTCAGACTCTTCAGGACCCCATGGACTGCAGCCTACCAGGCTCCTCCATCCATGGGATTTTCCCGGCAAGAGTAATGGAATGAGACCTGGTGATAAATGGCATTAGGGAAGGTTGGCTTAAAAAAAAAAAAAACAAAAAAACCCCAAAATACTATACATGAATTGCTGACTTGAATTCATTGAACTTAATTTTTTATCTTCTTTTTAGGCATACTTGTCAGTATGTACAGGTCAGTTTTCTTATAGTTTGTGGTATTTACTATAGGTCTCTGAGTGCATATGCTGATGAAGGCTACTGTCTGGATGCTAAAACTGAAAGGTAATTCAAATGAGTTCCTTGAATGTTGGCACATGCCTCCTCTGTAATTTCTCATCAGGGTGATTAGTCTACAGTTAATTTCTACTTGCAGTTCTCACAGGGCACTGGCATTTTCATTTCAGTTTCCAGTTCATTTTTTTTTTTTTTTGTGATGCAAGTGCTGGAGCATGGTTATAGCATATTTTCTTGACCATTACTGAATAAAATACAGATTGCCAAATAAATGAGATCTCCAATAAGTTGGAACTTTAGTCATGTTTATTCCATTTGATTTTGAATTAAGCAATATTTCCTAAAATATTTATAAACTAACTTTTGGATGGTGCAAATGATAACATTTAATGATAAGGATATTAATATCATAGAAGTACATGATAAAAATAAACCATGGGGAATAGCTTTTCAAGTACCCCTATCATGCCAGCACTAATGAGAGATTTTTGCAATAAATACATTTTGCATATGACATTTAAAGCAGTTGATTAAAGGCAAGGACAGATTGAAAGTGAGCCAGAGCAGAGATAAGATTGGTATTTGGTATAGTCTCCCTTTTCTCTTTATGATTGCATTAGTGAGCTATTGATGGACAGTGGTTCATGAAGCCTTCCTTGTAACCTGCTGGGATGCTTACAGTTAAATGGTTGCTAAGTTCTGTTTCCTTGGTCCTAATGTCTCTTCTTGAATAGCTTGGGGTCTATATGAGGTGTTTTTATTGGTTTGTATGAGTGCAGTTGCTTTCAGAAGACTTATAATTTGACTAAAGGGGGCATCTATGAAAAAGATATGGTCAGGTATGTCCTGCTGAACGGAATACTAATATACCTTCGGTAGAGGCACATTATGCTTGTATTTCTGACTATACATTGAATTATTTACACCTTCAAGGCAGCTGATTGAACTGTAGCATCAGTCAATTAGCAAATCAAAAATTTATATGATTCCAATTTAGCATGGAGTCCTTCTCTCTCTCCTTTTTTCTTTTTAGATTTTCACCCTGACAGTGACAAATTACTCCTCTGCTGGCTGAGATTGGAAATTAAAAGCATTTAGAGTTGCTCATGCATTTATGCTAATGAGAACTTCTGATATGATTTGCATGCAAAAGAGGACAATCTGAAAGCTCATCAGTTTTTCATGCTTCCACATTTTGATGTGGCAGAATCTTTTTTTTTTTTTCTTCTGTTTTTCCGCAGAGCAAAATTTCTTCTCCAGGAAACAATACAGAATGTGAACAAAAAGAGTTCTTTTAAGTCAGAAAGTTCTCCTTCATTTTTTTACCCTCCAGATTCTTGTCAAATCGTTTGCTTGCTCCTTCAGAACTGCAGCCCACATTCATTAGCATTTTAGATGTTTATCAAAGGAAGGATCCAGTATCTGCCACACAAGATTATAGCTCTGCTTCATTTTCAATTCAGCAAGGGGAAAAAAAAAAAAAAGACCTGAGGACAGACAGGAAGAGGGACAGGCACCCTGACAATCTTTTTCTTACATCCACCCGAATTAATCCCATTTAGAGAAAATTTGATTAATCACCAAAGGTGGCAGTTTTACCTTTCATAGATGGCGCTGACAAATTTTAAGCTGAGACTTAGTATAAAAGTCTCACCCTGATATTTGTATAAGAGAGCAACATTAAAAATAAATACAGAAAAGTGGAGGGGGAAAATGAGTGGGGAAGAAATATACTATCCAAAATTTTTGAAAGGGATTTCATTACATCTATAGATATGCAATTATTAAACCATTAAGATGACAAGGGAGGGGGATTGAAAGAATGGGAAATGCTTCTTTTTAATTTTTATTTTTCTTATAAATGACTATCTCTCTTGGGATTCTTCTAATTTGGTGAAAGTTAAATTCCATCTTATCAGAATGTCATTGATACTGTGGGAATTTTATTTTGCCAAAATAAGCCTGCTTTATTAATTGATTTCAACTGTTATCACTGGAGGGTTTTATTTATATTTAACACAGTGCATTTAACTATTTTGTGCCAACTATGTGAAGGGCAATGTATGCTACTCCATAAATATAGTGTCCACCCAAACAGAGGCACTGGGGGAGGGGTTTCTTCTGCTTTAAAGGCATATGATTTTCTTATTTACCTAAGATCTTTTAGGGGTGATTAGCACTGGAGTTTAATGATGGAACTATGGCTATCGATTTGTCTACTTGCATCTGGTGTCCTTAAGCTGTTTTAATCTAGAAAAACATGTGCAATTCTATCTGAAGGCACTGCCTGGTCTTTGTAATTCATTCAGATCACTTTCTACTTAATCTGTTAGACTTGTACCACTCCCTACCCTTACTCTCACCCCAATACCCCTTTCAGGAGCTTGGACTTTGGTTCTTCATCTGACTTGACTGAAAATGTCTATTTCCAGGAACCCAGTGTCCCTGGATTTCTCCAAGTGTAATGAACACCCAGATCAGGCATTTCATTTTGGGTACCACCTAATATTGACTGGTTGGCACTTTAACTTCAGGTAAAAGACTCTTAGCTCTGGATTCTCCAGATTTTTCCTACTATAACTAATTGACTGGCTGGGTCAACTAATAGTTTAGTTGGCCTACTTACCTAAGGGGATCGAACCCAAAGGGGTTTTCTATTTTGGGTTTGGGAGTGGTATAGGTGTAACTGTGTCCTCCCCACCCCCACCTCCCCACCCAACACACAACTTGTATGTTGAAGCTTTAAGCTTCTATATGAGTGAATTTAGAAACAGGGCTTATAAGGAGATAATACAGTTTAAACGAAGTCATAAGGATGGGGTCCTGGTCCAAAAGGATTAGTACACTTATAAAAAGGGACACCAGAGTACTTACACTCACTATTCTCCTTCCTCGCCTCTCTTTTCACTCCTCTGCCTCCCTCTTCCTCCTGCCATCCCACCTCCCTCTGTCCCAACCCCACCAAATGAGGACACAGCAAAGAGGTAGATATCTGCAAACCAGGGAGAGGCTCTCACTAGGAACTGAGTCCACTAACATCTTGATCTTAGACTTCCCAGCCTCCAGAACTGTAAGAAAATACACTTCTATTATGTAAGCCACTCAGTCTATGACATCTTGTTATGGAAGCAGAAGCAGACTAATAATACAGGGAGAAGAGATAAGAAATATATTATTTCTAGACTTGGAACTTAATTCTTTATTGTGATTTATCTTATGCTTCCTGACTATGGTCTAACATGACAAACTTTTGATCTATTATCTTCCATGATCATTTAATTAAGTTATCATCTTTGTATGAAATTATATAAATGAATATTCAATGGCATAAAATTCTGTTCACTGTGGATAGATGTATGTGCAATATAAAGTAATCACTGAGCAGAGTTTTAGCAGTAAGATTACTTATGGAAGCTATCAGATATCTGTAAACCCTCCCACCTATTTAGCACACAGGGAGGGAAGTCTTTTCTGCACAGATATAATAGGCCAATTTGTCACCTTGGAGGAGAGTTACATAATCTTATGCTAGGAAGTTCTATGTCTTCATTCAACAGCTAAAAGGCAAGAACAAGCCAGAATCAGCTGTTATTACATGAAAGCTGAAGACTCTAAAGCCTAAGTTTTAAGACGTTATATTTAAAAAGACTGAGAATTCTCTATAGTCAAAATGTCAGCCATACTATAAAATTATATTGAAATTTTCCTGGTAGAATTCCTGATTGCCTGTTTTCTAGGCTATCTATACAAGGGAAATGACTGACATATTTTTATTTCAGCAAGGTGAATTGTTTTCCTTGCAAACTTTCTAAGAAAAATGAAATGACATTTTGGTGCTAACCTCTTCGTCTTGGTCGATTCGTTTATCTTTTGATGGCTAGAGAAGTATTAATGCCAAACACTGTGAAGCTGCATAGAAGGAGTGACAGCCAAGAGGGGAGGAAATGGCAGCAAGTCTGGGCAGCCCTGTGGCTGAGACAAGCTCCTCGCTTATCATAAGGTACAGGAACCCTGAATTACTGATCCTACCCAACTTTGCCCTTGTCTGTCAAGAACTGTGTTTTTAGTATATTACTGGTGTAATTATTTCCTCTTCTGTCTCATTAGTTTTTTTTTTATTCTTTTGTTTTTATTATCTGTTTGTTTTTCATTACAAATGATCTCCAATTCTTTCAAGGGGTGTCAGTAAATCTGGCAATCACTAACATTTATTGAAAGCATACCGAGTGTACAGTGTTTTAAGTGCTAAATGTTGACATGTATTGCAGTTCTAGGAAGAAGACAGTATTTCACAGTTGGAGGAGCAGGTGTAGACTTAGAAAGGATTCACAGTTTGCCCAAGGCTCAGAGTTTCTGTAAGTGACATAGCCAGGGCTAACATCTGGGCCCATTTGTCTCTGAAGTTGGCAGTGATATCAGTGGTAGAAGATTGCTACCTGGAATTCCTCAGATAATATCTCCTGAAGCAGTCATTGAAAATACCCAGCTTTACAAAGAGATAAAGAAGCTATCTCTTTGGAGAGGCCAGCTTGCTGGATTCTATCCACTGCATATAAATGTGCAGAGTAGTGTTTTACTTCGACACATTGAGTTACGGTTACTTGGCTGTTCCTTTTTGGTGATTATTACAAAGAGAAGTTTTCATATTAACGATGCAGGTCATGTTCCTTGGCCCTTCCCTTATCAGTACATATCTCCACCCTGAGTCCTCTAGCACATGCACCGATGTCACCTCATGGAACATGCCTCTTGCATAGCAAAAGTGCCATCCATTTTCCATGCTAATGGATCCTCCTACAATATAACAGCATACGCTCATATTTACCCCAAGCTATTGTCTGTGTCCAGCTGATCATTCATTTACTGAAGGCTTTTGAATGTGCTTATGCAAGAGAAAGCAGGCAGACAATACTCCCTATTTCTTTCGAACACGTGCTTTCATGAGTGCAATTCTTACTTTGACAAATTACAATGATGGTTTTGCCGGATGGAATATGGACTCCCCAAGGAAATGTGAGGGCTCTGCGAAGGCAGCAAAACTTGTTCTACTCGGAACTGGAGGTGATAGTCAGAAGTCAAATAGAGGTTGCACCAACAACCATTTACACTTATAAAGCCCACTTTACAAAGGAGTCCCAAGACACAGTGCATTTAGACTTTTTAAAATGTCAGTGGTTAAGGACAACAGAGAGCAGCAGCAAACATAACCTTTAGTGTAGCCCTGAATGCTGAGAGGGAGGAAGAGGTTGTGTGCTTTTTATAGGAAGTGCATTACACACTCTTAAACCCACCATTGTTCCAAATGTGAAACTTCAATCAGATGCCAGTTTGAGTTTTGCGTTATTGTGTGATGACGGGATGTGATCCTAACTCAGAACTTCCACGCATTTTGCTACATGAAATAAAAGTGCTTCAAGGCAGGACTACTCTGTAGGGACTAAGACTTATGGCCGATCATTGTCCTTTTGAAACAAAATATAGCATAAACATTTTATGCTCTATTTCTAATATTTACACATGCATTTCGATTCTTTATCAGAGATTATTGTGCTTTTCCATTCCTACCAATGGTACTGATAATTAACAATGCTCATGTGGGTGTCAAGGGGCTTTCCTGTACTGTGTATATATAAAATAAAAATTTGCCTTTTATAGACGTAATAGTCCAGTACATTGAAGATTAATGGTGTTACATTCTACAATTTCAGATACATAATCTACTTTATGTTATCTTTAAGAAAAAGCTGCCATTTTCTAAACAATGTAACCCATAAAATATGGCAGCTGATTAAATAAAATTTTATATATTTATATAAAATTATATATTGATATGATTATATATTTATATAAATCTATAATTTTATATATTATATATATATTTATAATTTTATATATTTTTATTCAACTTAGTTCTATTCATACTCAGTCACCGTAGGATTACAAACATTTTCTCTGTGTACTTTTCTAATCTTCCAAAGGTTGAAATGAAGAAATAGCTGACAAATCAAGCAGAGATCAACAAGCAATTTAAGTAAATTTCATTGCTTCCTATTATCAATTCCTTCACAAATATTACTCCCTCCTCCCCTTTTTGTGGTCATGATGGGTGAATGAAGAAATAAGATAGTTTTGCAGTGAATGTATCAAATTTGGTAATTTATTTTACAGGAATTCCTTTGATTTATTATTATGATTCAAATTTTAGTCTCTAGAATTATGAAGTTGGATTCATTTTATCTCTAAATATAAGTCAGAAATAATTGACAGTAGTTTCTAAATTACTCCAAGTCCATCATGAATCTGACTCTTGAAACATGAACATTCTTTTCATGGATTATAGATCTTCAAATTTTATCATAAAGTACATAAAATTTAGTGACGGAAAAGGTGTGCTACATTCTATATCTCAAGTCCTGACATGCCACATCATTTCTTTTCTTTTTTTTTTTTATTAGTTTTGCCATACAATGACATGATATCACCATGGGTTTACATATGCTCCCCCTCCAGGACCCCCCTCCCTCCTCCCTCCCCCCGGGAAATCTCGTTGCACCAGCCCCGAGCATCAATCCTGGGCTGGTGATTGATTTCACATATGATAATTAACATGTTTCAATGCCATTATCCCATATCATCCCACCCTTGCCCTCATCCATAGAGTCCATAAGTCTGTTCTATACATCTGCATTCCTTTTGCTGTCTCGCATGCTGGGTTCTCGTTACTGTCTTTCTAAATTCCATATATATGCGTTAGTATACTGTATTGTTGTTTTTCTGTCTGGCTTACTTCACTCTGGATAATGGGCTCCAGTTCCGTCCACCTGAGTAGAACTGATTCAAATGAATTTTTCCTTAATGCTGAGTAATATTCCATTGTGTATATGTACCACAGCTTTCTTATCCATTCGTCAGTTGATGGGCCTCTAGGTTGCTTCCATGTCCTGGCTATTGTCAACAATGCAGCGATGAACATTGGGGTACATGTGGCTCTTTCAATTCTGGTTTCCTCGGTGTATATGCCCAGCAGTGGGATTGCTGGGTCATATGGCAGGTCTATTTGCAGTTTTTTAAGGAACCTCCACACTGTTTTCCATAGTGGCTGTACTAGTTTGCAATCCCACCAACAGTGTGAGAGAGTTCCCTTTTCTCCACATCCTCTCCAGCATTTATTACTTATAGATTTTTGGATTGCAGCCATTCTAAGTGGTGTAAAGTGATATCTCATTGTGGTTTTGATTTGCATTTCTCTGATAATGAGTGAGCCACATCATTTCTAACAGAATAGAAATTAATATTTTACCTTTATCTTTCAGATGGCTGGGGACTCTGCTTTTAGGCTTGCAAGTCTGCAAGTTGGCTACAGAAGTGTCATGCTATAACTCTGATTTGGGTATTCTTTACCTTGACGCTCAGGCCGAAACAATGTTGGCTATTTGGTGTATGTTTTCATAGAAATGGCAGAAGCCCAATAGAGAAACCTATATGTATAATCACCTCTGTTTCTGTCTTGCCAAAGCAAGTCAAATGGCTAATCCCAAGTCATGGGGTAGGAGAGTATATATTGCCTTTCTCGAGACCATGGCTATATGTGGATCATACTGGTACAAGGGAGTGATAGTTGTGGCCATTTGATCCATTTCTGCTTAAACCAGCTACAGTGGATTTTGTTAAATACATGTAGTAATATCACAGACCTCAATGAGGTGCACAGTATTATTGATATTATTTTATAAAAGAAGATGCTATGGTAGAGAGGAATCAGTTACTTGCCTAAGGTCACATGGCTAATAAATGTAAGAGCTCAGTTCAGTTCAGTTACTCAGTCGAGTCTGACTCTTTGTGATCCTATAAACCGAAACATGCCAGGCCTCCCTGTCCATCACCAACTCCCAGAGTCCACCCAAACCCACGTCCATTGAGTCGGTGATGCCATCCAACCATCTCATCCTCTGTCATCCCCTTCTCCTCCTGTCTTCAATCTTTCCCAGCATCAGGGTCTTTTCCAATGAGTCAATTCTTCACATCAAGTGGCCAAAGGATTGGAATTTTAGCTTCAACATCAGTCCTTCCAATGAACACCCAGGACTGATCTCCTTTAGGATGGACTGGTTGGATCTCTTTGCAGTCCAGGGGACTCTCAAGAGTATTCTCTAACACCACAGTTCAAAAGCATCAATTCTTTGGTGCTCAGCTTTCTTAATAGTCCAACTCTCACATCCATACATGACCACTGGAAAACCCATAGCCTTGACAAGATGGGCCTTTGTTGACAAAGTAACATCTCTGCTTTTTAATATGCTGTCTAGGTTGGTCATAATTTTCCTTCCAAGGAGTAAGCGTCTTTTAATTTCATGGCTGCAGTCACCATCTGCACTGATTTTGGAGCCCCCCAAAATAAAGTCTGACACTGTTTCCACTGTTTCCTCATCTATTTGCCATGAAGTGATGGGACCGGATGCCATGATCTTAGTTTTCTGAATGTTGAGCTTTAAGACAACTTTTCCACTCTCCTCTTTCACTTTCATCAAGAGGCTCTTTAGTTCTTCTTCACTTTCTGCCATAAGGGTGGTGTCATCTGCATATCTGAGATTATTGATATTTCTCCCAGCAATCTTGATTCCAGCTTGTGCTTCTTCCAGCCCAGCATTTCTCATGATGTACTCTGCATGTAAGTTAAATAAGCAGGGTGACAATATACAGCCTTGACGTACTCCTTTCCCTATTTGTAACCATTCTGTTGTTCCATGTCCAGTTCTAACTCTTGCTTCCTGACCTGCATACAGGTTTCTCAAGAGGCAGGTCAGATGGTCTGGTATTCCCATCTCCTTCAGAATTTTCCACAGTTTATTGTGATCCCCACAGTCAAAGGCTTTGGCATAGTCCATAAAGCAGAAATAGATGCTTTTTCAATGATCCAGCAGATGTTGGCAATTTGCTCTCTACATGGGATTCAAATCATGTAGTCTGGATACAGAGTTCTGAGTATCCTCTTGTATGGATGACGGCCAGCTTAAGACAACAATTTCTGTCATGAGTATTATACAAAAACAAAAGATTAGTAATAATGTTAATAAAACTGCTCCATCTTCACCAAAAGTAGGAGATAGAATATAGCATTATGTCGTACTGTGCTATATTGTGATATAGTATATGAAAATGCACAAAGTTTACCAAAAGTAATCAAAATTAGTACAGAAATCACAGGAGTGAAGAGGTTCTGAACTCATGTTAGAAGTAAAATTGAGATGATCCAGTGATGGCAGACCTCAAGAAAATTCTGGAAAAAATTAATAAGCCAGTATCACCTACATGCAACAAAAGCTGGACAACCTAGTAAGAACCATAAGGAGATGGAGCAGAAGGTATATGAGGGGAGAAAGGTAAAAAATAATGAGATGGCAGGTCTAAGAAAATACTGGCATTAAGCTTGGTCTAGACTTATAAAAAGGAGATGTCATAGCATTGATTCACAGATGCCTGTGGGGAGTGGGTGGGCAGGAACAGCACAACTTGCCCTTGAGGAACACTCACTAGAAAAGGTTGCTGTGGCCAGATTAAAAGGCTGAGAGTTTGCTACTTAATAAAAAACTTTTAAGGGGGCAGGGGTTTAAAAAAATATGAAAAAATCACAAAGCAGAAGCACAACTTAAAGAAAGATGGTGAGGAAATAGCGAGAGTTGAAACATGACCTGGCAGAACTTAGGAAAAATGCAATAGAATAAAAAGTCCTGGTAGAGATACAGACAAGAAATGGTGAGAGGCTCAAAGGAGAACATACAGGCTAGTAGGTACAGACAAAGATCTAAAGGCTTGACCAAGAATAGTGACCAAAAGAAAATGGAAAATTTTGAAAAGATTAGGGAGAACACTCAAAATGTAGTATAAGGCAAAGAAAGGGCAACATATACACAATTGGAGTCTGAAAAAAAAAAGAACAATGGAGTGGAACAAATATTTAAAGATATAAACAGATTTAAAAAAAAAGTCTCTCTCTACTACACACAGAGTAAGTTGATGATAATGTACATGTCTATGCTCTGGGAATGTGGGAATTAACTTTCTCTTGACTCAGTTTTATTATTTTACAATTGATTTGTATAAAGTTGTTTAATGAAATTTAAGTTTAAAAAAACCCTCGCCAAAGTGAAAGTGAAGTCGCTCAGTTGTGTCCGACTCTTTGCGACTCCATGGACTGTAGGCTACCAGGCTCCTCAGTCCATGGAATTTTCCAGGCAAGAGTGCTGGAGTGGGTTGCCATTTCCTTCTCCAGGGGATCTTTCCGACCCAGGGATTGAACCCTGGTCTCCCACCTTGCGGGCAGACGCTTTACCATCTGAGCTATCAGGGAAGCAAAAGCCCTTGCCAAACCTTTGTTATATCTCCTTTCTTACTCCCACTGTTTCCTTTTTGTTGCTGTTGTTCCGTTGTTAAGTCATGTCCGAGTGATTTCCACCCCATGGGCCACAGCACATCAGGCTACCCTGTCCTGTCTCTTTTTTTAAACTTGGACATTTATCCTTTTATTTCTGATTAGATTTCCCAGAGTTGGCATTGTATTGTTAGTTTGAAGTTTGAAGTTAGCTTTTTTAATAAGTCTGCTGTTCATTTTTTGCCATTCCCTGTAATTTTCTTCTTTTATGGTTATTTAGTTCTTTTAAATTTAAATGATTGTTCATTTTCTATCATCTTGGATTGAATGTTTCTTTCATTTCTTATCAGTAAATTTAATTTTTTCAATTTAGTATCCATTAAAACTTCATTTTTCTCTGAATACTGCTTAGTCAATATCCTATGAATAGGTAAACTTTTTTCTAAATAAAAACATCTAGTTTTTTTCTCTTTATAATGTAAAATCTTGAAGTTAAGTTTTTAAATGTTTACATGTATGGGAAGTAGTGAAATGCTATGATTATCTAACGATCACAATAAAGATTAAGCACAAATAGATTTGAGATTTGTCTTATTTTCATTTTTAGTTTTTTAAAGAAACGAAATTGTAAATAGAGCCAAATCTCACCAGTTATTCACTTTTCTCTTGCTAATAGGATAGATGTGTATCATTTTATGCATTTTTAATAATTTTATGTGTCAAAAATCAATAGGTAGTGATTTTTGTGCTAAAATTTCCAAAATTTTCTCATATACTGAACATTATTATACATAGTTTTTTTCACTTAATGTGACTATTTTACATTTATCATAGGTGTTGATATTCATGTATCTAGTTTGTTCATCTAAGTTTCCAAATGGTATTTGATTGTATAAGTAAGCCATTGAATGTTTTATTACAAGACAGTTTGTTTCTAAATTTATTTTTACAAATAGTGTGCCAATAACAATCCTTTTGCATGTTTTCTTTTGCAGATATATACTCTAAGATAGCTATTTAGAAATAAAACTGCTTGATAATAAGATATTTCTAAATTAAGCTACACTCAATATTGCTAAATTTTCTTCAAGAAAGTTTTATCAGTTTACACTTCCATTAGCAACTCCCACTGTCTTACACTCACCAGCATTTGATGTTGTCACTTTAAATAGTGATAATGTATTTTTAATTTCTATCCAGATTTTTAGCTCTGTAGGTTGCTTGTTAATATCCTTTGTTAATTTTCCTGTAGGATCTTTGCATTTTTCTTATTGATTTGTAGGTATTCTTTTATCCTCTATATTCAAATGCTTTACTAGTTATATTGGTTACAAATATCTTTTCTCATAAATGACTTCTCACTGGTATCTGTTACAAAATCAAGGTTTTAATTTCAATGAAGTCCTATTTAATGAAAATTTCTTCATTAGATATGGTTTTGTGTCTTACTTAAGAAATCATTTCCTACTTTAATGCCAGCAAACTATGCTGAATGTTTCATAGTTTTACTTTTTATTAAAAGTATTTATTATTAAAGTGTGGGCTTATTAAAAATACAAGGCAAACTTAGGCTTTAATCCTTCTGAGCTAACATTCAGTATATGGTGTGAGGCACAGATTTTGTCCTTTTCTGAATGAAAAATTGTTTCACTGACATTTACTGAATGTGCCTTTCTCCACTGATGTATGTCTTCTCTGTCACATGTGAAAGATGTCATCTACATGTGGATTGGTTTCTGTACCAATATTTGTACATCTTTGTACTTATATTTGAGTACAGAGTATTTGTCTATCTTTGTACCAATTTCTCTGTTTCAATTACTATATCTTTTTAGTAGGTCTCGACATATAGTATAAAAATCCTCTATCTTTGTTCTTGAAAATTGTCCTGGATATTCATCACCTTTCTTTTTTTTTGGTATAAATTTTAGGATTAGTTAATCAATGTTTATGACAAATATTAAAGTTTTGATTGGAATTCATTTAATTTACTGTTTAATCAGGAGAATTTTACAATCAGTGCTTCCTATATGTTTCTTTTTATTTGTATTTTCTACTGTGTGACTTTCAAGAAAGTTTCATAACTTTCCCTATGAAGTTCTTATTTGTCTCTTTTTTCTGTTTATTCCTAAATATGTTATGGTTGTTGTATATGCTATCTATTAGGAAATTACAGTATTAACTATGACTATGGGAAAGCAGAGAACTAAACAAACCAATTGAGAAGGAAATACAGAGTGAAAGGAGATGAGATCTTTTCAAATAAGATGACTACAGAGCTGTTGCTATGTCTAAATTAGGAGAGGGATGAAAAGACATACTTGCCAACATATATTTGACTCCATATGACCAAAGCCTAATTAGAGAACTGGTATACCTCATGTGTATCCAGAAGGACATTTGATATTTGTCAGCTCATCTGAAACTTGCTGGTCTGAGTGTTTGGAGCAATAGCAATAACTAAAATGAGGAACACCATGGCCAACCCATGGCAGTAATATTGACATTTATAATATAGTAGCAATGGCTCTGATTTGGCTAGAGATTGACTTTTGTATGGACCATAATGACCTTGGGCATCAAACCTCAAAGCCAAATTCCATACTAAGGTACTCAGCTCCTACAGAAAGTGAGGTGGCTTAGTAGAAATATTTGGGGAAAAGGGAACAGAATTTCAATAGTCTTGATATTACATATTGACTTGTCTCTCAGATGCATAGGAAGTACCTGAGCTTCTGTCATTCAAAGGAATTTCACAAACTTGCTTTCATGCTCCTTTCTTCCAATTTAAAGTAAACTCCCTATATTTTACACTGTTGACTCAGGCTTTATTGATATTCTTTTTGATGCAACTTTTTTATTCCACTGTAACATACCTACACAATTACAAAACTGAAAGTGTTCAAGTAACTGCAGCACAATCGACTATGAAATGAAGGAAATTCTGATACCCAATAAATCAAGCTCATTCACACACACACACACACACACACACACACACACACTCATACCCCCTCTCCCATATACATTCAAATCAGTCTTTCTTTTTAAAAAAATACCCAGAAGTTTTAATATTCTATTAAAGAGTCCTTTAGAAAGTCATTTTATGAATATTTATGGGAAATATTTGCCAGTTTACCTAGTATTTTTTAGATTACCACTTCCCAGAGGGCTAAAAATTCATATTTCTTGTGGTATGAAAATCCACATCATACCTAATGTAGTATAATGTTAATGTATGAAATAGCTTCTTAGTGCCACTTGCTTCTCAAAGTCCATAATCAGTAGAGAAAGTTCTACTCTTTATAAAAGCTTCCCACAGCAGTAGTTTTATGTTGCGTTTTTGCCTTCTGCTTATTCTACATCAGGCAACAGACAGAATGAAATACAGGATTGGAATGAACCCATTGCTGATCTTGTAAAAATTGACACATCAATGTTAAACCAAAAGCAAAATTCCAAAGAACTGCAGGTGCCTCCATCATCAAAAGATTTACATAACTTTAATTCCCCTACCTTAACAAATGTCATGGTCATATTTGTGATACAGATGTTTTTTCTCCAAAGAAATATTTGGGAAACTCCATAATGCAAAAAACACCCAATGAGTGAGAAGGTGAACATCAAAGTCTAGAGTAGGCTCTGGGATGAGGAAGATATTTTAAGCAAAAGACAAACAAACAAAAAATGCATAAGTAGTTACAGAGAGCAAGAAGACAAAGAAAGAGAATGGAGGAAAAAGTGTTATTGCCTAATAAAAGCTCAGTAAATAGACAGTGATGAAGAGAAGCCAGGTGTATACCAGCAACCACAGTCAGATTCAGAGAATGCGTTGAAAGAGAACGACTATGGTTATTCAAATATCAAACTGATTCTCTTCATTTGAAAATTTGGTTTAGTTTTAAATTTACGTTCAGTAACATTCATTCTTTGTGATATGGCTCTCCTCAATTTCAATATATGTCAATAGCAGCTACCGATCACTCTAGTCACCTGTCCAAATAAAATCAGCAATGAATGAACACACACACACATCCCGCAACCTTCAAAAATGTCATGAAATTTTCTGGCCCCTACACACAAAAGACCAGAACATTCACTGAGAAAAGGACAATAGTGATCTTGTTAACATTCTAGTGATCTCCAAGGGCATAGTAAGATTGTCCTGCCCCAGAGACCTTTCCTATTGTCCTAGTGACAGCAATTTATATGCCTGCAGTGCGGAAACTCTGCACCCAGCTTCATTGGATTCATTGTTTTGATGACTTACACTTTAAGGTTTTCTGGGACAACTTGTCACTGAGATTTGTACCACTGAGATAAATATTACTGAGTTAAAATTCTCTACCTTTTTTGATTAACTCTCTTATCACGAAAAAATAGCCTGGAAAAGGGTTATTTCCAAAAGCTTTTGAGGGAGTTTTTACAATAATACTGGATTGAAAACTGGCATCATGTCATTATTTTTTTATATAACCCTGCGCAGTCATAAGCAAAAATATTGTGATGGTCTCATCAGAAATTCCACAGTTAAATTATTTCCAGATAAATAATGTAAAAGATGACAAACTCCCTTTTCATCCAGGAGAATATGTTCTTCCTAGAGACAGGATTAAAAGACTGCAAGGTATAAAGGAAAATTCTATCCATTTATACTCAGAATAAGGCTCTCACACATCATATAATGTACAAATGAAAAAGAAAGATGCTTCACTGGTATTTATCCACCTTGATACAGATAAAATGAGAGTTTTACATGAATTGAAATGGTATGAAAATGAAAGTTGCTCAGTCATGCTGACTCTTTGTGATCCCATGGACTGTAGCCTGCCAGGCTCCTCTGCCCATGGGATTCTTGAGGCAAGAATACTGGAGTGGGTAGCTATTCCCTTTTCCAGGGGATTCTCCCAACCTGGGGTAGAACCCAGATCTCTTGCATTGCAGGATTCATTACTGTCTGAGTCACCAGCAAAGCCCTTGAAATGATATACATATTGGTATTTCATTCCTTTCTAACACCAAGACACAATAAAGTAGAGTGTGGGTGGCACTTCTTATAGCAATTCATACAGAAATGGACTTATTTTTTAAATACTGGTAAGATACTGCTCTTACTCAAAACACGCTAGCTGGGTCAATAGTATTAAATAATTTCAACAGCATCACTATTTGACCTTGAGGTGCTCCCTAGACATTTTTTTAAGAGATACATTATTTTCATTTTCCAAATAATGTTTTAATTTGGCTTATTAGTATATACAATGTTATTTCCTACTCTTTCCTGCTGGCTATCCAATCTTAAAATTCAACTGGAATCACCTAAGTGCATGAGGTCTGTCTTCCAGGTCTCCACACCTTATAGGGATAAGAAGAGTCACTTATGGTGGCATATCCAGGAAGGTTTTGTTTGTTTGTTTGCTTTTAAGTGAAACTTCCAATTTTCCTGGTAAAGGCCCCTATCTATACCTTTTTTGTAATAATACCCCAACTTGTATTTGCATGGCAAGAAGCTGATTTTCCCTGTATTGGGAAAAAGAGGCTCAAAAGGTCTGGATTCAACAGCTGTTAAACATATATATTAGAATTAGACCTGAATGAAGATTGTTGTGCGAGCCAACACTTTTCATACAGCTCTAATGAGCCCCGATTGTGCTGGTAAGGCTTGACCTCTAAAACTCTCAAGTTTGCCATGATGGAAGAGACACATAGGAAATTGTGAATTTGAGTTAACACTCCTAAAAACTGTAAGAGATTTAGCCCCAGCTAAATCTGAGAAAACGATTAGAGAATTCTGTGATTGTACTGTCTTGTATCATATGATGTGTTAGAGATGGCTTCGGGGAATGCATCTGATCCATCTTTTGTCCTTTCATATAGGAACAGGGTTTATGCTAAGATTCTGATTGCTAGCTTTCTTGAGGGACCAATAGAGTTATGTTATACTTTGTATGCATCAATACATGCTAAGTGTTATACCAAAATAATTGAACACATGAATAATAGCTCCTAAATATATACTGAGCACAGGGTGGTAGTTTTGAAGAGAGTGTCTATTCTTCACTGAGAATTGAATTGAGGCTGGACATCACTGAACACAGTCTGGGGACTATACTCTCTATTAATGAATGCTTGACTTCCTATTCAAATTTCCTCTGCCGCTTTAGAAATTTTACCTTTATTCATATGAAAATGCCTGTTAGTGACTGACAAGATATCCTTTGTGTCTCTCAGACAGAATGTCACCAACATCATCAGATCTATTGCTAGCTCCATGAGGTTAGTTTTATCTAAAGCACATACTCTGGTCCTCGAAAAAGCAAGAGAGTTCCAGAAAAACATTTATTTCTGCTTTATTGACTATGCCAAAGCCATTGACTGTGGGGATCACAATAAACTGTGGAAAATTCTAAAGGAGATGGTAATTCCAGACCACCTGACGGACACGACCGAGTGACTGAACTGAACTGAAAGCACGTAGACTGATGAGTACATGAATGAACAAATTAATGCTTAAATTTCTTATAATTATTATCAGGTTTCAAACTAAATCTACTTTTGTTGGTAGATGAACATTTGATGAGAGCTGAGGGAAAGGCCAAAAGTTTCTCCAGAAACCACTGAAATTACTCCCCGGCCACAGTGGGCTTATTTGACTGGCAGGATGTTTTTGTTTCTAAACTGAACATTTGGGATTCACACGTGGACTTGGCAAGTGAGTGTGAGGTCCTGGTTCTAGGCAAGAGTCACTATTTCTCTTTTCTATTCTTTTTCAAAGAAAGATATCATTGAATAATTAAGTTCTTTCAGATACCAGTTTTGACTCAGGAGTTGCACTCAAGGGTCTGTAATTCTGGACTCTACATGGATGTGAGAATCTCATAACCATTGCAGGAAATATACAGGAAGATGAAGATACATTTGATTTGGTTTAATGTAGAAAGTTAGAAAAGATAGCAGTCTAATTAAGGAAGTGTGACTATTCATATGTCAATAGATTGGAGAAAATCTTAACCCTATTGAAACTCATTCCATAATACTATAATACTTGAAGAAGGCTTTCAAACTGTTTTTCCCCATTCAATCCAATTAGCAGATTAAGTAGCAATCTCCACTGCTTGAAAAATGCAAAAATTAATGGGCTTTTATAAAGATTCCACGCTAAATGTAGAATTATTGAAAAGCATTACCAGTGGCTTAGTGGTAGCTTTTTTCCTGAGGCATCCCTGAAGGCATCTAAGAAAAAATTTAAAATGCCACCTATATTTCTGTTAAAGGTAAGATACACTATTCAGTAAAAATACGCCAGTGGGACATTTCTGCCTAAGGCTGAGATTATAAGATTGCATGTTCAAATCCAGTCAAAGGCCACTGACAGCAACATCCCAAACGGAAAGTTAACATTAAAACCGCTGTAAATATAGAGCTAAGAACTAGCAGTTTGAAGAACAACAAAAATTATATGGCTGGAGTAACTGAAGAACAAGAACATCATCACAAGAGCATCAGACTGAGAATCCAGAAACATGAACTATATCCACATTTGACTGAAGGAAAGCCACTCTGTCTGAGCAGAAAGTGTACTTTTGCCCTAAATTCTATGATTCAGTGAAGCCACTAACAGAGAGATAAGCCTGTTTAGACATCCCTGGTAGCTCAGCTGGTAAAGAATCTGTCTGTAATGCAGAAGACCCCAGCTCAATTTCTGGGTTGGGAAGATCCTCTGGGAAAGGGATAGGCTACCCACTTCAGTATTTTTGGGCTTCCCTGGTGGCTCAGCTGGTAAAGAACCTGCCTGCAATGTGGGAGACCTTGGGAAGATCCCTGGGTTGGGAAGATCCCCTAGAGAAGGGAACGGCTACCCACTCCAGTTTTCTCACCTAGAGAATTCTACGGACTACACAGTCCATGGAGTCACAAAGAGTCGGACATGACAGAGCCATTTTCACTTTCATAGACATTTTCAATGGCGAAGGTGGATGGCCACCTTGGGAGACAGAGTAGTGGTATATCAGTTAGGGCTCCACAGAGAAACAGAATCTATTTTTATATCTACCTCTACTTCTATATTTCAATTGGTCAATAGGAAAAAAGAGATTTTAGGGAATTGGCTCATGTGGTTATGGGGGCTGGCAATTCTAAAATATGTAAGGCAGCTGAGTGTGCTCAGTTGCTCAGTTGTGTCCAACTCTTTGTGACCCCATGAACTGTAGTCTGCCAAGCTCCTCTGTCCATGGGATTTTCTAGGCAAGAGCAGTAAAGTGGGTGGCCACTTCCTTCTCCAAGGGCAGCTGAAAGGCTGGAAATTCAGTAAGAGTTGATGTTGGAGTCTAGAATCCAACTTCCTCCTTCTTCAGGGAGCTCTGATCTTTGCTCTTAAAGCCTTCAGCTGTTTGGATGAGCCCACTCACATTACCAAAGGCAACCCACTTTACTCAGTCTACTGCTTTGCATGTTAATTACATTAAAAAAAAAACTTCTTAGCAACATCTAAATTAGTGTTTGACCAAATATCTGGGCACCATAGCTTAGTTATACTGACAGATAAAACTGACCATCATAGTAGGCTTCTAGAGTTTCACCAGAAGGCTATTTTAATAGACAATTCTGGTGAATTCAACCGCAGGCTACAGTCTCTTCTTCACCCTAAAAGACTTAGAAACCTGATTTTATCAACATCTTGAGAGGCATATGCCTTTCAAGATAAGACCCATAGTAACAAAGTTCATAAAACTGATAGTAAAATGGGAATGCCAGCTTGTGAACCTGAAGTACACCTGTCACAGGAAGGGAACACTTGCACTGGAATGACCAGCACAGTCTCTTTGGGTAGGCACATCTACTTAAGAGACCAAAGTGAAGGAAAAGTTAGCTTAGTGAACAAGAAATCAGGACAAATAATCAGGTAAATCAAATGTTTAATAGCACAAGGTTAAGACAGGTTGACATATTCATTTTCACAGTAGGAATATTATTACCAGGGAGGCTGGCATTTTGCTAGGTGTTTGTTTTGGCCAAGCACCCCCTTTCTTGGATGGGGACAAAGGGACAAGGAGAATTACTGCTTCCCATACTTTGCACTGGTCTCTGCCTTCCACATTTTAGGTTAAGCTAAGCTACCCTCAGTCACTCAGTCATGTCCGACTTTTTGTGATCCCATAAATCACCACACACCAGGCCTCCCTATCCATCACCAACTCCCGGAGTTTACCCAAACTCATGTCCACTGAGTCGGTGATGCCATCCAGCCATCTCATCCTCTGTCATCCCCTTCTCCTCCTGCCCCTCAGTCCTTCCAAGCATCAGGGTCTTTTCCAGTGAGTCAACTCTTCGCATGAGTTGGCCAAAGTATTGGAGTTTCAGCTTTAACATCAGTCCTTTCAATGAATGCCCAGGACTGATCTCTTTTAGGATAGACTGGTTGGATCTCCTTGTGGTCCAAGGGACTCTCAAGAGTCTTTTCCAACACCACAGTTCAAAAGCATCAATTCTTCGACGCTCAGCTTTCTTCACTGTCCAACTCTCACATCCATACATGACTACTTGAAAAACCATAGCCTTGACTAGACGGATCTTTGTTGGCAAAGTCATGTCTCTGCTTTTTAATATGCTCTCTAGGTTGGTCATAACTTTCCTTCCAAGGAGTAAGTGTCTTTTAATTTCATGGCTGCAATACCATCTACAGTGATTTTGGAGCCCCCAAAAATAACCTCCCGAAAATAAAGCAGTCTGACACTGTTTCCCCATCTATTTGCCAGGAAGTGATAGGACCAGATGCCATGATCTTAGTTTTCTGAATGTTGAGCTTTAAGCCAACATTTTTACTCTCCTCTTTCACTTTCATCAAGAGGCTCTTTAGTTCTTCTTCACTTTCTGCCATTAGGGTGGTATCAATCTGCATATCTGAGGTTGTTGATATTTCTCCCAGCAATCTTGATTCTAGCTTGTGCTTCTTCCAGCCCAATGTTTCTCATGATGTACTCTGCATATAAGTTAAATAAGCAGGGTGACAATATACAGCCTTTCCCTATTTGGAACCAGGCTGTTGTTCCATATCCAGTTCTATTGCTTCCTGACCTGCATACAGGTTTCTCAAGAGGCAGGTCAGGTGGTCTTGTATTCCCATCTCTTTCAGAATTTTCCACAGTTTATTGTGATCCACACTGTCAAAGGCTTTGGCATAGTCAATAAAGCAGAAGTAGATATTTTTCTGGAACTCTCTTGCTTTTTCGATGATCCAGCATATGCTGGAAATTTGATCTTTGGTTCCTCTGCCTTTTCTAAAACCAGCTTGAACATCTGGAAGTTCATGGGTCACGTTATTCATGAAGCCTGGCTTGGAGAATTTTGAGCATTATTTTACTAGCATGTGAGATGAGTGCAATTGTGCAGCAGTTTGAGCATTCTTTGGCATTGCCTTTCTTCGAGATTGGAATGAAAACTGACCTTTTCCAGTCCTGTGGCCACTGCTGAGTTTTCCAAATTTGCTGACATATTGAGTGCAGCACTTTCACAGCATCATCTTTCAGGATTTAAAATAGCTCAACTGGAATTCCATCACCTCCACTAGCTTTGTTTGTAGTGATGCTTTCTAAGGCCCACTTGACTTCACATTCCTTGATGTCTTCCTCTAGGTGAGTGACTACACCATCTTGATTATCTGGGTCGTGAAGATCTTTTTTGTATAATTCTTCTGTGTATTCTTGTCACCTCTTCTTAATATCTTTTTCTTCTGTTAGGTCCCTACCATTTCTGTCCTTTATGTGCCCATTTTTGCATGAAATGTTCACTTGGTATCTTTAATTTTCTTGAAGAGATCTCTAGTCTTTCCCATTCTATTGTTTCCCTCTATTTCTTTTTTTTTCTGTTTTTTTTTTATTATTGTTTTTGCCATACATTGTCATGATATCACCATGGGTTTACATATGCTTCCCCTCCGGAACCCCCCTCCCTCTTCCCTCCCCCCCGGGAAGTCTCGCTGCACCAGTCCCGAGCATCAATCCTGGGCTGGCGATTGATTAGACACATGACATTTAACATGCTTCAATGCCCTTCTCCCATATCATCCCACCCTTACCCTCATCCACAAAGTCCACGAGTCTATTCTATACATCTGCGTTCCTTTTGTTGTCTCCCATGTTGGGTTCTCGTTACTGTCTTTCTAAATTCCATATATATGTCTTAATATACTGTATTGTTGTTTTTGCTTCTGGCTTACTTCACTCTGGATAATGGGCTCCAGTTTCGTCCACCTGAGTAGAATTGCTTCAAATGAATTTTTTTTAATGCTGAGTAATATTCCATTGTGTATATGTACCACAGCTTTCTTATCCATTCATCAGTTGATGGGCATCTAGGTTGTTTCCATGTCTTAGCTATTGTAAACAATGCAGCGATGAACATTGGGGTACACGTGGCTCTTTCAATTCTGGTTTCCTCGGTGTATATGCCCAGCAGTGGGATTGCTGGGTCATATGGCAGGTCTATTTGCAGCTTTTTAAGGAACCTCCACACTGTTTTCCATAGTGGCTGTACTAGTTTGCATTCCCACCAACAGTGTAAGAGGGTTCCCTTTTCTCCACATCCTCTCCAGCATTTATTGCTTGTAGACTTTTGGATGGCAGCCATTCTGACTGGTGTAAAGTGGTACCTCATTGTGGTTTTGATTTGCATTTCTCTGATAATGAGTGATGTTGAGCATCTTTTCATGTGTTTGTTAGCCATTTTTATATCTTCTTTGGAGAAATGTCTGTTAAGTTCTTTGGTCCACTTTTTAATTGGGTTGTTTATTTTTCTAGAATGGAGCTGCAGGAGTTGTTTGTATATTTTTGAGATTAATTGTTTGTCTGTTGCTTCATTGGCTATTATTTTCTCCCATTCTGAAGACTGTCTTTTCACCTTGCTTATAGTTTCCTTTGTTGTGCAAAAGCTTTTAATTTTAAAAGCTATATATGACAAACCCACAGCAAACATTATCCTCAATGGTGAAAAACTGGAAGCATTCCCCCTGAAATCAGGGACAAGACAAGGGTGCCCACTCTCACCACTACTATTCAACATAGTTTTGGAAGTTTTGGCCACAGCAATCAGAGCAGATAAAGAAATCAAAGGAATACAGATTGGAAAAGAAGAAGTAAAACTCTGTTTGCAGATGACATGATCCTCTATATTGAAAACCCTAAAGACTCTACAAGAAAATTACTAGAGCTAATCAGTGAATATAGCAAAGTTTCAGGATATAAAATCAACACACAGAAATCCCTGGCATTCCTATACACTAACAGTGAGAAATCAGAAAGAGAAATTAAGGAAACAATTCCATTCACCATCGAAACAAAAAGAATAAAATACTTAGGAGTATTTCTACCTAAAGAATCAAAAGACTTGTATATAGAAAACTATAGAACACTGATGAAAGAAATCAAGGAGGACACAAACAGATGGAGAAATGTGCCGTGTTCGTGGATTGGAAGAATCAATATAGTGAAAATGAGTATACTACCTAAAGCAATCTATAGATTCAATGCAATTCCTATCAAGCTACCAGAGGTCTTCTTCAAAGAATTAGAACAAATAATTTCTCAATTTGTATGGAAATACAAAAAACCTCGTATAGCCAAAGCAATCTTGAGAAAGAAGAATGGAACTGGAGGAATCAACCTACCTGACTTTAGGCTATACTACAAATCCACAGTCATTAAGACAGTATGGTACTGGCACAAAGACAGAAACATAGATCAATGGAACAGAATAGAAAGCCCAGAGATAAATCCACGCATCTATGGACACCTTATCTTTGACAAAGGAGCCAAGAATATACAATGGAGAAAAGACAACCTCTTTAACAAGTGGTGCTGGGAAAACTGGACAGCCACTTGTAAAAGAATGAAACTAGATCACTTTCTAACACCATACACAAAGATAAACTCAAAATGGATTAAAGATCTAAGCATAAGACCAGAAACTATAAAACTCCTAGAGGATAACATAGGCAAAACACTCTCTGCTATAATCCAAAGCGGGATACTCCATGACCCACCTCCCAGAATATTGTTTTCCTCTATTTCTTTGCATTGATCGCTGAGGAAGGCTTTCTTATCTCTTGTTGCTATTCTTTGGGACTCTGCATTCAGATGGGAATATCTTTCCTTTTCTCCTTTGCTTTTCACTTCTCTTCTTTTTACAGGTATTTGTAAGGCCTCCTCAGACAACCATTTTGCTTTTTTGCATTTCTCTTCCATGGGGATGGTCTTAATCCCTGTCTCCTGTACAATGTCACAGAGAAGCCCTCCATGGTTCATCAGGCACTCTATCAGATCTAGTCCCTTAAATCTATTTCTCACTTCCACTGTATAATCATAAGGGATTTGATTTAGGTCATACCTGAGTGGTCTAGTGGTTTTCCCTACTTTCTTCAATTTAAGTCTGAATTTGGCAATAAAGAGTTCATGATCTGAGCCACAGTCAGCTCCCAGTCTTGTTTTTGCTGACTGTGTAGAGTTTCTCCATCTTTGGCTGCAAAGAATATAATCAATCTGATTTCGGTGTTGGCGATCTGGTGATGTCCATGTGCAGAGTCTTCTCTTGTGTTGTTGGAAGAGGGTGTTTGCTATGACCAGTGCGTTCTCTTGGCAAAACTCTATTAGCCTTTGCCCTGCATCATTCTGTACTCCAAGCCCATATTTGTCTGTTACTCCACGTATTTCCTGACTTCCTACTTTTGCATTCCAGTCCCCTATAATGAAAAGGACATCTTTTTTGGGTGTTAGTTCTAGAAGGTCTTGTAGGTCTTCATAGAACCATTCAACTTCAGCTTCTTCAGTGTTACTGGTTGGAGCATAGGCTTGGATTACTGTGATATTGAATGGTTTGCCTTGGAAATGAACAGAGATCATTCTGTCATTTTTGAGATTGCATCCAAGTACTGCATTTCAGACACTTTTGTTGACCATGATAGCTACTCCATTTCTTCTAAGGGATTCCTGCCCACAGTAGTAGATATAATAGTCATCTGAGTTAAATTCACCCATTCCAGTCCATCTTAGTTCACGGATTCCTAGAATATCAACATTCATTCTTGCCATCTTCTGTTTTACCACTTCCAATTTGCCTTAATTCATGGACCTAACATTCCAGGTTCCTATGCAATGTTGCTCTTTACAGCATCAGACCTTGCTTCTATCTCCAGTCACATCCACAACTGAGTATTGTATTTGCTTTGGCTCCATCCCTTCATTCTTTCTGGAGTTATTGCTCCATTGATCTCCAGTAGCATATTGGGCACCTACCGACCTGGGGAGTTCCTTTTTCAGTATCCTATCATTTTGCCTTTTCATACTGTTCATGGGGTTCTGGAGGCAAGAGTACTTAAGTGGTTTGCCATTCCCTTCTCCAGTGGACCACAGTCTGTCAGACCACTCCACTATGACCCATCTGTCTTGGGTGGCCCCACATGGCATGGTTAATTTCATTGAATTAGACAAGGCTCTGGTCCATGTGATCATCTTGGCTAGTGTTTGTGATTATGGTTTCAGTAAGCCTGCTGTCCTATGCCCTTTCGCAACACCTACCCTCTTGCTTGGGTTTCTCTTACCTTGGACGTGGGGTATCTCTGCACGGCTGCTCCAGCCAACGCAGCCGCTGCTCCTTACCTTGGACGAGGGGTATGTCCTCAGGGCTGTTCTCCTGACCTTGAACGTGGAGTAGCTCCTCTTGGCCCTCCTGCGTCCGCGCAGCCGCCGCTGCTCGCCCCTCGGATGTGGGGTAGCTCCTTCCAGCCCGCTCCTTGGACGAGGTTGCTCCTCTGGACCTTGAATGTGGAGTAGCTCCTCTCGGCCCTCCTGTGCCCGCAGTCTTACAAGTCTGTGGGGATACTGGAGGGCTTCTCGGAGTCTGCACCCAGGCAGGGATTCCAGTGCTGGAGAACCAGCGCTGCCAGCAGCAGCATCAGCTGCGTCTGCACCGCGCACCACCCCATCTGCGGCCCCTCGAGGGCCCGTGCAGCCGGCTGGCAGCGGCGCACTTCTCGGGAGAGCAGGGACCCCTGGTCCGCCCGGGTCGAGGACAGCAGGCGAGAGCCAGCGGGTGGGCGGAGTGTGCTGGGGGACCGGCAGCCGGCATCACGAACCTAAAATAATTCCTTTTAGGTTATGAACTATTAATAAAGCTGCTGAAAGATGAATACATATTTTAAAGCAATTTCTATAAATGGCAGAATATGACGTGCTCTAAGAAGCCCATGTTGGGAGTCTGATGATTTGGTTTATTTTCTCTCAGATAGGCTGAAAACACTTCTCTAGACTTGGATTGCAGATACTTCCTTTTTTGATCGAAACCTTGTTAAATATGTTCATGTATTTATCATGTTAAATTAAGTTTTACAGGCGTTGTATTCATTCTAGTTCTTTAAGATGACTACTTATTTTCTTCAGATGTATTTTTTTTATATTCAGGAGTGAATATTCTGTATTCAGCCAGTTTTAGTGCTGGCATCATTTACCAATGATACTTAATATTTATCAAAGAATAGAGGAAGGAATAAATGTACAATTTCAACTCTAAATTTAAAGTCAAGCTTAGAATCTAAAGAATAGATATTTAACATGGGTGTTGGACAGGACCTGGCTCAGAATGCTGTTGCAAATGCTCTCATCTGTAAGATGAAGCTAATAAACTTTAAACATAGGATTATTTTTAGGATTAAAATGAGACAATGTAGACAAAACAACAAATACTGTCATAAACGAGGTGATTAATAATCAATCATGGTCAGAAATTGATCTTCTCATTCACCTCCTTCCTTGCCTTGGAATTTGTATGTATTTGAAGATGGACAAAAAGGGGAGATATTTATCTTTCATCCAGAGTCAGGATGCTAATACTTGGCAGAGCTGGAGCTGGAGCTCCTAAGACTTATGAGACCTACCCCTCAGTTCTTACAAATTCTAGACAAATTGGCGATGAACAAATAGATGATGGAGAAGGCAATGGCACCCCACTCCGGTACTCTTGCCTGGAAAATCCCATGGACGGAGGAGCCTGGTGGGCTGCAGTCCATGGGGTCGCAAAGAGTCGGACACGACTGAGTGACTTCACTTTCACTTTCATGCATTGGAGAGGAAATGGCAACCCACTCTAGTGTTCTTGCCTGGAGGATCCCAGGGACGTCGGAGCCTGGTGGGTTGCCGTCTACGGGGTCGCACAGAGTCGGACACGACTGAAGTGACTGAGCAGCAGCAAATAGGTGATACTCTCTAGTCATGCTCTAAGATAAGGTATATCTGAGCAGTTGATGACAAAGCTGAGCAGGCCTAGGTCTGAAATAGATGATGAGTCTAATGAAGACTACTGAAGCAGATGACCAGAGATGAAGGATGTCATAAAATAAAGCAATCGCTCTCTAACATAGAAGGGGACAAGGAGAATTACTGCTTCCCATACTTTGCTCTGAACTTTGCCTTCCACATTTTAGGTTATGAACTATTAATAAAGCTGCTGAAAGATGAATATATATTTTAAAGTAATTTCTATAAATGGCAGAATATGACATGATCTAAGAAGCCCAGGTTGGCGGTCTGATGATTTGGCTTATGTTCTGATTTAGGCAAGTATTAGCTGTCCAACCTTTGGCACTTACTTGAATGCCTTAAACTTCAGTTTCCCCATGTTAATAACTCCCTTTAGGGTTGTATTGAGAATTAAATAATTAGAAAGGTCTTTTGTAAGGTGCTATTTAAATGTTCATCATTCAGAGATTCAAGTATCAGTTATTACCATAATTAAATAACTTTGTAATTGAAAATTTTTATGTACAATATTCATTACATTTCTGTAGTACCTGTCATATGGGATCATAAATTCCTCATGAACCTGAATAATACATGTGTTATAAACACAATATATTTTTAAAAATTGATTTTAAAAGATATCTGGTTACCCTAAATGCAAGTTACCTTAATTTGAGGGGCATCATCATATTTCATATTTAAGGGTACAAATATTTTTACAGGAGTTTCATAGTTAAGTATTTAATGTGTTTAGATGATTTTAGGTCCAAAATCACAAGGGACAAGATTTCACTGTAAACAAAGGGACAAAGAGGAATTAGCATGTTAGATGTAATCTCTTAATTGACCTGGAAACTGGTTTCTATTTTCAGTTCTTAGCTGGAAGGGAAATGTGGGTGGGCCATAACTGAAGATGTATTAACAGTTATTGTATCCACCAAAAGTACAGATTTTTGGACCAGGGCAATCGTGATGTCACAGGCAGAGGGCTGAGGAAGCACATGTGATGTCTGAAGGAAAAGCAGAGCAACAGGCGTCTGTATCCCAGGTCTTTCTGGTTATGTTCTCTTTGTAATTCTCTCTTCTGCTCCTAATTTGTTCTTAAAAAGGTTTTCATCCTGTAAGAATCAACTCGGATTCTGCCCTCAGTGTCCCTCATCTGGGTTTTTATGACATGTATTGTGCGACATTCCTACTCCATCTTTTTTCTGGTGGCACCCCACAGCCTGTGAAATCCTAGTTCCCCAACCAGGGGTCAGACCCAGAGACCCCAGAGTGAAAGTGCTGAGTCCTAACCACTGGATGGCCAGGGAATTCTATTCCATCTTGTGTCATAATTAAAATTATTTGTTTATATAGACTTTTACAGCTTGTAAAGTACTTACACATACATCACCTTCACTGATGGTCAAAACTAACCTGTAAAGAAGGTATCCTTTTGGTTCTTGTTGGACTGAAGAGGAGACACCTTTCCTTCAGGGAGGCTCAGAGATGGAACTGAAGCTCCAGAGGCAGAACCTTGGTCTTCTGCCAAGTTCGGATCATCTCCAGTCTAAGTGGCTGCCTTCTTGCTCTCACCATCACCACTGAGTGTGATTAATCTGAAGATGAAGGTGTGTCTGAACTGTTTCCCCTCTCTCCTCTGCCTCATGCTTTCTGAACTGGACACTGCTGGACTCCCACCCAGGTCCCTGGACTAGTTCCCATTTCTTCCAACAACCCCCTGTGAATGCTCTTCTTTCTTATTTGCAGTTGCCTAGAGTTACTGCATCAGCTTCACCCTAAGGAAGAAGGCAAGAAGAAGTTTAAGTCCCCTGAGGGGTAACTGACAATACTCTTGCTTCAGATTGGGATAACTCTTTACCTTCCAGAGTCCTTTTTTGAAGAATCAGGCTGCATCTACCTCCTCTGAGACTCCTGGAGATGTGTGTCTGCTTGCTCCTCCCTATTCCTGTCCCCTCAGCCTCTCACTTGTTGTTGTTCAGTACTAAGTCCTGTCCAACTCTTTGCTATCCCCTGGACTATAGCATTCTAAGCTTCCCTGTCCTCCAATATCTCCCAGAGTTTGCTCACATTCATGTCCATTGAGTTGGTGATGCTATCTAACCATTTCATCCTCTGCCGCCCCTTTCTCCTTCTGCCTTCAGTCTTTCCCAGCATCAGAGTGTTTTCCACTGAGTCAGCTCTTCACATTAGGTGGCCAAAAAATTGGAACTTCAGCTTCAGCATCGGTCCTTTCAATGAATAGTCAGCGTTGATTTCCTTTATTGACTTGCTTGATTTCCTTTATTGACTTGCTTGATCTCCAAGGGACTCTCAAGAGTCTTCTCCAGCATGACAATTCAAAAGCATCAATTGTTGGGCCTTCAGCCAACTCTCACATCCATTCATGACTACTGGAAAAAGGATAACTTTGACCATACAGACATCTCACTATTGTAGTTTTATTTTTCTGGGAGCATTTTCTTAATACATCGTTTGCATATGAATCTTCTTCTGAGAAACTGACCTTCCCCACCCCCAGACCTAAAACATCTGACCCAGATTCCTTTCCCACCCTCAGACCTAGCATAACATGTTCAACACAGTAGACATAAATGTTCAAAGGATGAAAATTGGCTGTGAATCAACCATACAGCAGATAACTAATAAACTGATGTACATGGTGATCATCATTGTGTAGCAAACATTAGTGTGGGCCTGCCTTCTATTTATTTATTATCCTATTCATAAAAATAAGCAAGACCTCTTTTTAATCAGTTATAAGCAGATGGTTCTATCTTTAACTAAGGGTATTTGTTACCTCAGAGTTATTTTTTCTCCCCCATAGGATAAATAGTAAAAATACGTTAGATTTGTCAGAGCCATGAAGATTGACTAGGGCATTTAATTATTATATGATTTTTATAGATAACATACACAAATATTGCATATAATATTTTTAACTTTAAATAGCAATGTCTATTGCTGTCAAAGTAGAAGACATTTTTTTTCTGAGGTAAAAGCTTCATTTTGTTATCAGTTTTTCAAATGATCTAGATGTATGGAAAGAGGCCTATAAATAATGGAAAAGACAGTTTCTAATATCATTTAGTTTTTCCAAGAAACCTTATTCCCTATTTGAGTAACAGGGCAAATACACACACACGCACAGGTGGGCACATACACAGCTCAGAATTGCTAAAGCATGTTTTCCCAACTCTATATGCTATATGCTTAAATGTCTACAAAGCAGAATCTTCTTAATCCATCTTCAGCCCCCTCAAGCATGTAAGAGTTCTCTGTTTTCCCAAGATTTCCTGAAATCTTCCCTGAAACTGTGAATGTTCTCAACTAGTTTTATCATTAAATCTAGCCTGTGGGCTTCTTGAGATAGTCTGATACATATTCATAGCCATCATCACATTTTTAAAAGCCCTTTGAACATCGGAATTACTCATAAACCTTTATAACTCAGTAAATTAAATTTTCCTGATTAAAAAAAGTAATACTTACTCTTGCAGAAAAGGGCTTTCCAGGAGACGCAGTGGTAAAGAAACTGCCTGACAAGTCAGGAGACATTAAGAGATGTGGATTTGATCCCTGGTTCAGGAAGATGCCCTGGAGGAAAAAATGGCAACCCATTCCAATATTCTTGCTTGGCGAATCCCATGGACAGAGGAGCCTGGTGGGCTATAGTCCACAGGGTCACAAAGAGTCAGATATGATGGAAGTGACTGAGCACAACTAAATCCCACTTGGATCAAGATGCAAGTTTGATCCCTGAATTGGGAAAATCCCCTGGAGGAGAGCATGACAACCCATTCCAGTATTCTTGCCTGGAGAACCCCATGGACAAGGAGCCTAGCGGGTTACAGTCCACGGGTCGCAAAGAGTCAGACATGACTTATTAACTAAACAACATATTATGATAGATATTTCCTTTCATCATTTTTTCTATGCATATCTAATATGTATACAAACACATTTAAGTGTTGAATAATTGTTTTTTAGTTATATGTTGTTGCAAAATAGTTTGGAATATGATTCTCTGATTTAATGTATCAGTGGAACTTGCCATTTGCTTTATTCTACAAATTTATGACTTTTTTATGCTATCCATTATTCCATCACATTGCAATATCATAATTTATTTAATCCTCCTATTTTTAGACTTTTGCATTGTTTTCAATAATTTATTCTTGTAAATAATACTGTAATAAATATAACACTGCAATAAATATTCTTGTACATGTAAATACAATCTTAGAAGTAAATGAATATAATCCCAGAAATATATTATTTTTTGAAAATTTTTACCAATTTATATTCTCATGAATAGTGAGAGAAATATTGCACAATCCCCCTAACCAACCATAGGCAGTTGCATTAAAAAGAAAACAAGCACTTCAGTTTCACAGATGAAAAGTGCTACCTCATTATTTGTTTGAATTCACATTTAATTTATTTTTATTATTATTATTTTTTAATTTGCATTTTAGAAGAATGGTAAAGATGAATTATTTTCACCTTTACAAAGGGCAGTTTAGAGTTTTTCTTAGTTATTTTTATGGTTAAATATGGTGAAGATATTAAAACTTTGCTATATACTGATACATGACAAATGTTTTTATTATGTATATTATACTTAAAACTGCATGTAACATATGTACAATTTAGAGAAAAGTAATGCAATGAATACCCATGATTCCTAAACTCAACCTTAAGAAACAGAAAGTCACTTATTCATTTGGGCCCTGTTTATATTTCTTTCTCATCACTTTCTCCTCTCCCCACTGCAAAGGTAACCATTAACTAGAAATTTGTATGAGTTTTTCCTTTGCTGTTTATATCTTAGAAATATTTGCATATTGACCATCACATTTTTTACTTTTGCATTTGCACTTTATATGCATGCAATAATACTGTGTGTGTGCCCTGGACTGTGGCTTGTTGTTTATTTAATAATGCACTTTTTTTAAAAAATTAAACCATGCTAATTCATGAAGCTGTAGCTCATTCACTTTCATTATTTTATGGTCTTTCATTGACACACATTTGTAATATTTAACATTGTTATATTCTTATAAACAATGATGTGAATACCTGCTATCCCAGGATTTTTCATCTGGTCAAAATATCAGTGATTTTTCTAGGGATATAGCAGACATGGAATTAATGGAGCTTCATAGGTGCTCAAGTACAGTTTTATTTGGTTATATCAATTGCTTTTCAAACTAATTGTCCCAATTTATATTTCTTTTCAGATATACAAATGTAAATTGGGGCTTTCTAGGTGGTGTTAGTAGTGAAGAACTTGATTGCCAATATAGGAGACACAAGAGATGTGGGTTCCATCCCTGAGTGGGGGAGATGCCCTGGAGGACACCATGGTAGCCCACTCCAGCATTCCTGCCTGGAGAGTCCCATAGACAGAGGAGCCTGGTGACTGATATTACTTTGTGGCTAGGCTACTGAAACTTTTGTAACTTTTAGATGTCCTTTTCTGTTTGCTGCTTCTATCTATTGATCTTGCTTCTGGCAAACTTACTGAGCTTTCTTATTAATCCTATTAGGGGGGTTATTTAGAAGCTTTTCATGGGTAATCATACTATCTACAAATGGTACTTTCAATTTTTCAGAACTGCTCCTAAATCAAATTTTTGTTTTCTAACTGTTTAAAACATATATCTGGGTACAAGGTCAAATCTTCAAAACAAGAAAGTTTTAGAGATATCAGTATTTTTTTCTGTTCACTTACATGGCTTTCAATTTATTTTTAAGAATCTCTCTTACATTTTTAGATAAATAACAAACTAAACTCATTTTTCAACACTTTTTTTTTTAAATAGAATATCCAGGATACCACTCTACAGTCACACAGAGATGCTGCTCATTCTGTTAGACAGCTGTACCACATTCCATTGTGTGTATGTACTATACACACAATGGAATTTAATTGGCTTTCTGTGAGTAGCTATTTGAATTCTCTTTTTTCTATTAATTGATTTTTAAATAAATAGTCTTGTGTAAAGCCTTTTAACTTTTTTATGAATGTATCTTTGAGGGCTGCCTCTTAAAGAAAGGTTGCTGGATCAAGGAACATGGGCATATAAAATTTTGTTTGATGTGGCCAAATTCCTTTCCACAGGTTCATGTTATTCTGCATCCTTACCAGCAATATCCGAGGTCAGCCTCCCCAACAGAGGATTGTATCAAACATTTGGGTTTTGCTACTCTGATATGTGAGAAATAGTGTCTCAAGGTAACTGTAATTCTTTTGCATTGAGTAATAGCTTAGTATTTTTCTCGTCTCTGAAATTAGGTTGTTTTATGAAAATATTTCTAGATAAGGTTTTCCTTTTAATCATTTTGTTTGTGTTTCTTTGAGGTTTCTGAATTTGAGTGTTGTAGTCTTTTAACTGTCTTGGAATACACTTGACCACTTATATATCCTTGAATTTTCTCTTTTCATTATTTTATTTATTTTTTCCTCATGGTAAGAATAGAGTCTTTGATTTTTTTTTTTTATTCTACTCAGGTTGCCTTAGCTATTCTCAACACTTTGACTCTGCGCTCCATTCTAGATATTTATTCTTCATCTAAGTCATCAATTCTCCTATCGTCTGAAATGAATGTGCTATTTAATTTATTCATTGAGTTTCTAATTTCAATAATCATTTTTTTGTATTCTTAGACATTCTCTTTGTTTCTTTATAATGTCTTCCTAGTCAAGTTTGGTGGTTTCTTCTTCTTTACTGTCAAGCCCCTCTTATTTCTCCAAATGTGTTGATATACTCATGTTTGTTTCTGGTAATTCCAATTTCATCTCTCTGTGTGGATCTGATTCTGTAGGATGTTTTTCTCTTAATTTTAAATCATGATCATTTGCTTCTTTGTTTATTCATCTTTTTGGTTTTGAGATGATGGTCCTTAGAACTTATCTGTAGAATATTTTGAAAGTTGACTTTAATGGGAGGGGCACTAGAAATGATTTACGTTTACTCTGTCTGGTACGTGGACACCACTTGAAAATCAATTTTTTGATTTTGGTTTTTCAGGCCACAAAGGAAATGTGACTTCTAGCCCCAGACGTAGCTTATAGTTAGGAATTCTTGGGGACATGCATTCTTTTCTTTTTCCTCCATCCTGAGCTAAGGGTGAAATTAGAAGCCTACTTCCAGGGTTGGTTTTTTCCCCTGGTTCAGCCATTGAGGTTGTCACTTTGCAGAAGTGCAGTTAATATAGTTTCTAGCCATGACATCATACTCAACTCGGCCCCCTGGCTTTGTCTCTTGCCCCTACACTAATGTGACCTTTTCAAATCCAACTCTAGGCCATCAGGGATTGGCAGATTTCTTAGGGCATCTCCAGACACAGGAGGAATTTTTCTTACTCATCATTTTTGGCTTTTGGTTGCTTATTTTACTTTATTATAGCTTAAACTTGATTTCAAAGAGCTCTTTTCAAAGTTTACTTTTGTATCATGCTATTGTAACATGCGTACAAAAAAGTACACAAGTTATAAGTGTTCCACATAATGCAGTTTTACGTGAACATATCTTCATCAGTATAGGCCAGTCCCTATACTATCCAAAGACTCTCTTCCTACCGTCTTCCAGTCCCCCCAACATGTGACACAGCAATGAGCAGAAGTGACGACAACGGTCCACAACAACAAAGATGATCTCACAGACAATATTGTCCAAAAGAGGCCCCAGGGAGGAGAAAAATGGCTGCATCATTCCACTTAAGCAAAACTCAAAACCAGACAAACGAAAAAAGGTACTTACTTCTGGAAGCCAGCTCCTGGTGTTATAGTTTGAGACACAAAGGTTTTAAATTTTTCATGACAAAATCTACTAATTTTTCTCCCTATGCTATTTATCCCATTTTATCTTGAGCATAGTGGTGTCTTTAAATGTCTTCTAGGCTTTTTATTATAAATACAGTTTCTGATATCTATTTTAATTTAGTTTTTTCAATTAATTGTTTCAGAATAAAGTATTTATAGGTTGTATTATCATTTCTATTTTATTATTCATTCAAGCTTCAATATATTACTCTGCTTATTCCTGTCCTATTTTGATGATCACAGTTTTATATTATATAGGTTTTAAAATATCTTAAGGCATATTCCCTATTTTTCTATGTTGAATCTTGGTCAGTTGGAAAATGTTTTTAGTTGTCTTTTTTCCTAGAGGGATAATTAATGAGTGGTATATTTTATGAGTCATATGTATGTGAAATATATTTCCATTGCTTTCACATATGAACACACACACAAAATCAAAACCTTGACTGGTCATAGCATTCTTGAGTCTACAAATTTTTCTTTTGATGAACTATAATTTTTCTTCCCCTAAAATGTAGTATTGCAGACATGATTGAATTTTATGCTTAATTTTAGATAATTTATATATAATGTGTAGCCTTTTTGAATTTTATCTAATGGCTGAATAGGATATTCAGTGGAATATTCTTCCACTTTTTTCTTCTAATCAGAAGCTTTTTTCAGTTTGTCTTCAGGATTTGGATTCAGTGATTCTATCTTGAGTACAGTGAGTTTTTTCAATCAATGTGTAAATATGCTTATAGGGCTAATGAAAAAAATATTTTAATTACATTTTTGAATTTCTCTTCTATTCTAATTATTCTGTAATCCTCAGAAACAGCTCCAATTCTAAAATTTAATTTTGACCCTATCCAATTTTGTATGTTTATTTTTCAATTACCTTTTCTCTCCTTGGTCAGTTTCTTTGTTTTTTGGCCTCTGTTTCAAATCTAAGAGAGTTTTGGAACTTATTCAACATTACTAATTCAGTATCCCATAGATTGATCTTTCTATTTAATGCCTCTAATTTGGATATAAACATTGTAAATCCCACAATAATGCGCTCAATAATAATGTGAATTTTCATATAACAATTGACTCTTCTTCAGTATAAGCAAATTGCCAATCAAGAGCAATTAAAGGTCTTATCTTCTTGGGATGACAGGAAGACAGGGCCAATTAAGAAACACTGGGTTTCTTGGGAAGCATGGAAGAAGACATGGTACCCTGTTTTCAGGATTAGTTCAGTTCAATTTTGCTGAATTGGGGAAGTTAAAAAAGTATCATGCTCCTAGGAACTCCTGGAATTGCTGCCACTGTTCTTGAAAACAGCCAAATGCAGAGCCAAGAATGATCTCTATTGATGTGTGGTGGAATAGATGGGCTTCACTAGGTGATATCAATCAGTACCAAACAGCAGCATCAATTTGGGTTGTGCAGTTTAATCTTGTCATAACATAATTCTGCATTGTATGCAATTAAATTTGAGTGGTATTAAACCCACTCCAGTATTATCACCTGGAAAATCTCACAGATAGAGGAGTCTGGTATTCTATGGGATTGGAAAAGAGTTGGACACTACTTAGCGACTAAACAACAACAATAATAGCAACAACTTTATCCCTACTCATCATTTAGTTTCAAGGAACTCCTCCTTATATAACCCTTTTTTGTTTTCATCATGATCGCCCGCCATTTTTAGGTGCTTTTAGGTCCTTTCACATCCCTGCATTTCTCTAAAATCTGGATGGAAGAAATCTAGGCAAACCCACACCATATTGGATATTCTTCTCACAGAGTTCCTCCTAGTTCTTTATTCCTCTGCCACTTTCCCCATTCATATACTTTAAGGTCTAAATAATCTAACTGACAATAACTCATAATTTACTCCCCTCCATGACCCCCACTTACTCTTTTGTTTCAGAGAGTAGCTGAAGGACATAGAGAGATGATCGTGACTGGGTTGGAAGGGAGCCTGAAAAGTACAAAAACCTATAAATTCACACCATACAGCTGATAAACAGCTACTCTTTTATTGATACCTGTTGATCACAGTTAAAGCATTTGGGTAGGAATAATAATAGTCTCCTGAAGATAAAGTGTACCCCAAATCACTATTTTAATTTCTGGTCATAACATTGTGCACAGCATCGAAGAGGTCAGCAGTGCAGGAAAATGGTACTTTTCTTATGGAAATCTGACCTTAAAGGGAACAACAGTTATTGCAATTGGAAGGACATTGAAATTTCCCTCTTGGCATGGATTCTCATCCAGTTCAAATCCATGCCATTTCTCTACACCCCCCGGAATTCACCTGTCTTTCCAGTGAAGTCTTGCTTCTCCTTTTCACCAGGGCTGTAGTCTTTGTGAATATCGTGACAAGTATGGCTCCCCTTTGAACTGAGGTTTGAGAATGAGTTTGCATCATAAATACTTCTAAAGAGAAGCCAACAGATCAAGGTCAACACTTGCCAAGAACCAAGTCTGTGACAGATACTGGCTAAGCACTGATTATTCTATTTAATTTTTATACCCACATAATGAGAAAGGAATTATTCTTAGACTTATTTGACACATTGGAGGGTTAGAACAGATAGCTCACTTTTCCAAGATGATAACTAGTAAATGTCACTGGTAAGCCTCAAGCCCAACTCTGCCTGATATTTGAGCCCACGGTCAACACCATATTCTCCTAAGACCATCTCCAACCTTGTTGGAGTGGGGCTAATTTGTGGGAGAAAATGTCTAGGCACCAAGTAAAAATAAATTTCTTAAAATAATGCATTTGGAATGACATTGCTGAACCTCATTTGTAATTAATTGCATTGGTGGAGGATCTAGTAAAATATATACTGATGAATTTCCACAGTCAAATAAAATAAAATATTTATAAGCATATCACATCTGAACATATAACAAAACATTATATTTTCTACCTGTTAGAACATGTGGAAAGATAAGGATTGTTGCTCAGTCACTAAGTCTTGTCTCTCTGTGACCCCATGAACTGTAGCATACCAGGCTTCCCTGTCCTTCATTATCTCCCAGAGTTTGCTCAAACTCATGTCCATTGAGTCAGTGGTGCTAGCCAATGATGTCATCCTCTGTTTCTTCTTTCTCCTCCTGTCTTCAGTCTTTCCCAGCGTCAGGGTTTTTTCCAAAGAGTAGGCTCTTCTCATCAGGTGGCCAAAGTATTGGAGTTTCAGCTTCAGCATCAGTCCTTCCAATGAATATTCAGGACTGATTTCTTTTAGGACTGACTAGTTTGATCTCCATGCTGTCCAAGGGACTCTCAAGAGTCTCCTCCAGCACCACAGTTTGATAGCATTATTCTTCAGTGCTCAGACTCTTTGATGGTTCAACTCTCACATCTGTGCATGACTACTGGAAAAAACGTAGCTTTGACTATATGGAACTTTGTCAGCAAAGTGATGTCTCTGCTTTTTAATATGCTATCTAGGTTGGTCATAGCTTTCCTCCCAAGAAGCAAGTATCTTTTAATTTCATGGCTGCAGTCACTATCCACAGTGATTTTGAAGCCCAAGAAAATAAAATCTGTCAGTATTTCTAATTTTCCCCATATACTTGCCATGAAGTTATGGTACTGAATGTCATGATCTTCTTTTTTGAATGCTGAGTTTTAAGCCAGCTTTTTCACTTTCCTCTTTTACCCTCATGAAAATGCCATTTAGCTTCTCTTTGCTTTCTGCCATTAGAGTGGTATCATTCTCTCTGACTAATGTCAAATAAAATATTTGTTATACTTTGATATCAGAAAGGAGAGAACAGGTGGCTAAGGTGTTGAGTTTTGTGTGATATTCCTTTTAAATGAGAAAACATATCTATTTGCTCAAACCTAGCTTAAATACATTTGATATGCAAGCTTGTAACCATATAATTAATTTTAGTAGGAGTTAAGAGGAATTGCAGAGAGACTATGTGGGAAGTGGGGAAAGAAAGCTACAAGTTTTCTCAGAAAGAAGGGCATGACTGAGGTGTAAAGGCTACACACAAAAGCTGGTTTCAGTGCTCACTCTGTCTTCTCTCTCCTGACCTCCACCCAGGGTGTCACTGATCTTTTAGGGGGTCCCTTGACGTGGTGGATTCTCTGGTGGCTCAGATGGTAAAGAATCTGCCTGCAACGCAGGAGACCCAGATTTGATCCCTGGGTTGGGAAGATCCCTGGAGGAGGAAATGTCAACCCACTCCAGTATTCTTGCCTGGAGAATCCCATGGACAGAGGAGCTTGGTGGGCTACAGTCCTTGGGGTCACAAAGAGTCGGACACAACTGAGCGACTAACACTTGACATAATAGAGAACTGAGAGGAAGCAGGGAAATACTGTGAAGTGGTTTAACAGGAGGAGAAAGAACCTGAAGAAGATCTGCTTCAGAAAACAGTTTGAAGATCTACACTTCTTCTATTAAAATCCCTGAGTCCTCATACCTTGTTTTCCTGAAATCCTAGTGACACACATCAGATCTACACTTTCTTGGAAGGGAAGAGCTGAGCTGAGCTGGAAAATGGGGCAAAACCTGGCCAACTGGGACAGAACAGAGCTCCCTCTAGAGAACAGCATGTAGTTAATACAGAAACAGGACCTGGATATCTGAGAGTCAGCAGCACAGAGGGGCAAACATTTTGTCTTTCTTCATGTGGTGAAACGTAGGTCACTGATCACTTTTCTTACCCCAGCCCCATTTGTCTTACTGTCATTGCAAATTCCTCTAGATTCTGGCAATAGGTTTTGCTTTGGGTTTGATGCTGTGTGAATCCACGAATTTTCAACAAAGAAGTTAGAGAAAGTTCCTAGGCAGGTGTCTTTTTTTCACTCCAAACAGTAAACTTTGTAGATGAATAAATAAACGGATGAGAAATTCCTAAGAAAACACTTTTAACATCCATACCTAAAGCTCATCTCTAATAGGATATATTGATTTCATTAGTATCCAATAAGAATAGCAAGTGATCCATTCTAAGTCACATTAGATTCTCTGTGTTTCTCAAAATAAACACACTTTATTAGGTACTGTATGTAGAAGTAGAAACGTCAAGTTGTGAGAGTGTGTATATGTGTCTGTGTGTCTGTGTGTGGTTGTTCTTGGAGCCTCTAACTCCAGGGCGCAAAATAAATGATTCTATCCTCCTTCCATAATTTGGTCAGCTCAGTCGCTTTGGCCTCCCTCTACAATATTTTTGCTGATGATTTTTTTTTCAATTTCTTATTACTCTACAGATTTCAACCCCTGAAATTTTATACCTGAAGCCTTGCTATGAAATATTCAAAAGATGCTATATTTCATACTGCTGAATAAGCAGTTTGTTTGTTCTCCCTTGGCAAGTATGCTGCATAACATTGTTTCTAGGAAAGGATTTATGTGGGATGATTAAAAATTCTATTTTCATAACCTGTCTCTGATGGACTGTCCATCCAGCCCCCAATATTTGTAGAAAACTATTTAACTGTAGATTATAACAATACACTTCAACAAGTGGCTTTCATTTCCATTTTACTCAGATGATGACTTTTAGGCAAGAACTTCCCCATTATCCTTCAGAATGACTCTTTATATATTTATCCTTTTTGATTTTCTTCTTTTATCAGACAGGAAGGACAAATATTTCTCCTTTCCGAAGCTGACCACTCCATCTGTGGCCTGAGTCCAGAACTCACTATCCCTTCTGAGCCCTAACTCTCTTTCTTATTCATTTTCCTTCTAATGTTGTAATCTCTCTTTTCCCACTGCTTGTTTCTTCTCTTCCTTCAAATATACACTGGCCTTTATTTATTAATAGAATTTTTTTTTCATTTGACTCTTTCGCTTTATTTCAGCTAGTCCAAAGAAGCTATTTTAGCTTTTGTTTGAACCATCAAATTCTGACCTTAATCCCATGCAATTTATTCTAACCTTTCTGATAATATTGAATATGCAGTCGAGTTTGCCAATAACCTCCAAGTTGCCAATTCTAATATTTTTCTCATTCCTCCTTTTCTTCGCTGTTGGCAACTATTGACCAATCCTTCTTAAACTCTCTATCCTTGAATTTCATATTAATTTACATTGATTTTCTTCTCAGTTCTTAGTCTGCTTATTTTCTTGTCCCTTTTCCTTTTCTGACTCCTTTTTCCTTTTATAACTCCTTTCTGGCCCCTAATACCATTAATTTCTTAGCACTAATATCACTGCCTTTTTCTCTTCTTCAAGTTCTTTCCTGAGAGATTTCACACATTTACAGAGCTTCCTATTTTTACCACTCACCCATCATTCTGGATATCAATACGGATATGTATTTACAATATCTCCTCATCCCCATCCAAATTTGCTTCTTCTTGTTGAATTGTTTTACCTAAAAGGCCAGTTTTTACTCTCAAAACAAATCAAAAACAGAAAACATAATAGCCAAGTGAACCAAAATCCAAGGCAACATAAAATTAAAAAAACAAACTAAACAATCCCCCCTCAAATTCTACAGAACTTGTTACCCTTACTTCAAAATGAGAAAGGAGTCTCTCTACTTTGGCTTAACTTATTTTTGATTTGTGGCCTATAATTCCTTCAAGTTCTTTAGCTTAATGGAAGCAGTTATTTATGGCTCCTCCCTCTCCCCCTTTCCCTCCCCCTCCCCCTTTCCCTTCCCCCACCATTTCTCTCCCCCTTCCCTTTCCCTCTCCCCTTCCCTTCCCTCCCCCTCCCCATTTCTCTCCCCTTCCCCTTTCCTCTCCCCATTTCCTTTCCCTCTCCCCCTCCCCCTTCCCCTTCCCTCTCTCCTCCCCCTTCCCTCCCTCTTGCCCTTCCCCCTCCCTCTATCCTCCCCCTTCCCTCTCCCCTCCCCCTTCTCCCTCCCTCCCCTTCCCCCTCCCTTCTCTTCCCTCCCCCTTCCCTTCCCTCTCCCCCTTCCCTTCCCTCTCCCCCTTCCCTTCCCTCTTCCCCTCCCCCTTCCCTCTCCCCTCCCCCTTCCCTTCCCTCTTCCCCTCCCCCTTCCCTCTCCCCTCCCCCTTTCCTCCTTCTTCCCCTTCCATCTCTCCTTCCCCTTCCATCTCCCC